>PVJI01006872.1:0-82682 GCA_004026765.1 Micronycteris hirsuta | reverse complement strand
AGAAAGAAAGGAGGGGTGTGTATTTGCCTTGATGACCCTGAAGAATTGCTGGCAGGGAGGCAAGGACACCAGAAATGAAAACGATGTAGTGGCTCTGGTGTCTGCCTTTGTATCCACGAAGTGCTAACATACTTTGGCTGCTCAGAGTAGAAGCAGTTGTCAGCAACAGAGGGCTTGGGTTTTGCTGTGGTTTTTAATGAACATACAGTTATAACCATCTCATTAGATAATATAGCCCTGGCTGGTGTGGCTCAGTGGATTGACTGCCAGCCTGCGAACCAAAGGGTTGCAGGTTCGATTCCCAGTCAGGGCACATGCCTGGGTTGCAGGCCAGGTCCCCAGTTGGGGGTGCATGAGAGGCAACCACACATTGATGTTTCTCTCCCTCTCTTTCTCCTTCCCTTCCCCTCTCTCTAAAAATAAATAAATAAATACATAAATAAATAATCTAAAAATATATATATAAGAGGGAAGAATAAAATAAAGGTCCATGTTCCTCTGAAGTCCATAATAACTTTGGCAAATTGTAGCAGCTACCCTGGTAGTTAAGTATGCAGCCTCTGACATTATTTTGCATTGGTTTTATTTTGACTCTATCTGCTTACTACTGTGTGATTTGCAAAAATTGCATAACCTCTCTGTGCCTCAGGAGGATCAGTGTTTTAGTATTTGTATAACATTCCATCACTTATAAAACTAAAGATGATACCAGGACTTGCTTCAAAGGGATGCAGAGAGAATCGAGAGTTAATTTAAATAAAGCATTTAGAGCAGTGGTTGGCACAGAATAAATAATTAATGGAACCTCTTACTGTAATGTAAAGTGTGCTGTAGCTACTTACAAGCCATTTGAAGGAAATAGTATTCTGAAAATCACTCTTTTCTTCCAGTCCCCAGAAGAGAAAACATTGTCATTTCACATGACAAAGCATAATACGGAGAACTAACATCTTTCAGTACACATTTGGTTAAGTAAACCACCTGAAGAAGTCACTCTGCTTAACTGCGATGCTTTGGTTTATTTTGGGACTTACTGCACTTATGCACTCATTGATTTTGTTTGTTTTAGACAGGGACTTAACATGTAGTAGTATTAGGAAATATGTAAATTTAAGCTATTCTGTATACCAAATTTTAATACGTAAATAGAATCAACCAATGGAATTAGACACTACTATATATTTAAAAGGATATCTGATGCACATTTGTCCTTTTGACTTGACTATGGAAGAGAGATAAATAACTTCTTTAAGAAATTTATTACTTTTGTGTCTTGCTGGTTTTACTTCTAAATTTATTATTTGGACCACATTGATAAACTAGTAGTAAGATCTCTAAAATATGATCTGTTATATGGGTTCGGTGGTTGTGGGATGTGTTAGAATAATAATTTTCTGTTTTCAGAGCTACGTAAGTGAATTACGTGAAGTCCCTCTGCCTTAAAGCTTTCTCTGATTCAGTTTACCCTTACAAAGTCCAGAATCGAGGGCATGAACTCTCCTCAAGGACTTCTATTAGATGTGATATTTGTGGCTTTCATTCCTTGATCTGAACCTGAAGAAGTGGGCAGTGACCCCAAGTTGTTAGTGTGGGAGACCCACCAGGAAATCACTATTTAAAATATTTGGGTGGTGACTTTTCCTCCTGTGGACAGATGTTTCTATCAAAAAAAATTTATATTGTACATAAGTTGACTTCTCATTTGGGAGACTGGTTTATATTTGTCCTAAAAAAAACAACAATTAGACAATAATATGTCACTCTTCTTTAGTTCCTAGCAAGAGTAGATGGAGAAGGAAGAGAAAATTAATATCAGCTTGGCTTAAATAGTAATACTAAATTTTTGTTTTTTATTCCATATTTAATTTTTCTATGTAACCTTAAAGCAATTGTACACAATGCAAAAGTTATCTATTATTTACTATGGCTTTTGTTCTCTTTAGCATTTTACTTGAGAATTTAAAAAAAAAAAGAAATGGCCCAGTAAGAGGCACAGGCAGACACAATGTCGCCTAAATCTTTTCAATCATCAGTTAAATAACTAAGAGCAGCTTTATCTGCTTTTTGTAGATGAGGACAAGTAATAGAGGTGTAATGCAGTAAAATGGCTTTAAAGGGCCATCAGGGAGTCACAGACAGAAAAAAGTTGTCATTTATTTCGGTTATATTAATCGCAAGAAATGAACTCAGAAGGGACTTCTTCTAAAATGATAGATATATTAAGTATTATAAAAGGCCTCTACAATTTAACAGTATTTTAATGTACATTTCAAATGACTATGCTGAAAAAGAAAAAGAAAGTCGCAATAGTCTCCTAGAACAGAATCCATCAGTTAGCTTTCTATCATATTCCTTTCTCAACTTTAAAAATCTATAATATTTGAAACATCCTGGATCGGAGTTTATGTCAGAGGGGAGCACTGTAGAAGACTATGGTAGGGTCGGAGTCACAGCTGGAGTGAGTTTAACTAACTTTGTCCCTTGCTCTCTCTAGACTAGCACAAAAATAAAATGATGGATGCTCATACTCAGATTATCATTAAAATGCTTTTCTTGCTTTTCATGAGGTAACCTTCCACTTGTATCCACTATCATCAATTCCGTATTATTTGCAGTGAAAGGAAAGAAATTTTAGCGTAGATTGTTTCAAAATCTTTTTCTTTTGGAAAATTTCATTTAAAAAATGATTTCCTTTCCCAATTTCATTTAATGCCTGTTGATGTCTGAGGAGATGGCAGAGATTTACTCTCCAGCAAGGGAAAGTTGGGCTGGGGTTAAAAAAGTCATGGATAATTTCATAAAATGAGGAGATCTCCTACAGAAAATAGAGTGTATAGTTTATTCCAGCAAGCAATTTCATGAGTGTTTGTGCATGCAAATTGACACAGCATTTCTATTAAAAAATGCAATATACAAATATTAATGCATTCTAACCAACTCCCTCAAGCTTTTTATTCAATGTATTTCAAGCATTCTTTTTTCACAACATAACTTCATCCAAACCACTGTCCTCCAAACGTCCAGGTTACGTTAGGAAATTATGGAAGCTGAATTTATGTTAAACCAGTTTCAACTTCTTTTTAGAGACACATGTCAGAAGCTTATCTACCTTTAAAATGTCATTATTTTCCATAGTTTTATTCAAACCTTTTAAAAATATTTAAAAATTCTATAGCATTACATTTAAGTTAATTAATCTGCTTGCCTGAAAAGACAAAGTAAGGAGGAAGGACTAAAAGAAGCAATTACAAACATAAATCAAAAAAGTTTTCCATTGCCCCCCAAAATATCATTGTGTACCACAAAGGTAAAATGATTTTATAAATTGATTTTTCTAAAATTAATCTTTCAGAAAGCCCATAAAAGTTGATACCTCAAGCCCCTGAGGTGGCGTTGAGCAACAGTGTGCTTAGTCAGAACATAATTGTATGATTAGAAGATTTTGTCTAAAATTACCTTTGATTTAGAAAATTTGCAATTGTCTCTTTAGAGCTTGAAGTATATAAATATTGACACACATATGTTAATAAGAATCCTACAATCTAATTTATCCCATGTATACATACATTCACTACCTCTTTAAACTCAGTAGCAATAGATACAAACAGAAAGTCAAATTAAAACATTAATGTGAATAATTTAGCAAAAACATTTTTGCTACTTCTGTACTAATCCCCAGAATATTACTATATTCAATTTTTATGTCAGTTTCTGTCATAACTCATAATTGTATCTTTGAAAGCAAACCTAAGAGGAAATGTAACAACTTAGGATAACTGTGTTTTCTCTGAAAGCCCTCTAACTCACTCCTGAAATTCAAGGGCACATTTTCAAGGAGTGACTTACAAATAATGCACCTTGCCTATAAAAAGTAGGATTCCTATAAATAAGGGGAGGTGGAGGAGGATTTAGGGAGAACAAATGGGGTTGGAAGGAGACTTGACTTGGGGTGGTGAACATACAATACAGTGTATAGATTATTTGTTGTAGAATTGAGCACCTGAAACCTGTATAATTTTGTGAACCAGTGTCACCCCAAAAAATTTTTTTAAAAAAAGAATGTTTTCTCTATATGAAATCAAGCTACAGTGAATCGAGAAAACCTTGGGGCCCATTTAGTCTCATTTTCAGTTTCGTAGATTAAAAAAGTATTCAAATGTTTTCATATTTCTTCTCCAATGGAAATAAAATTATTTTAATTTTCTATTCTGAAAGTAGATCAGAAAAAACTAAGTAGCCAATTTTCACTACAGAACAGAAAACCAAAAAGTGTCTAGTGTGCCTACTTGAAATTGCATCCCACAGCTCCTTGTTCCTGCATCTCTGAAATGCATGTATTTCAATACCATCGGTCCAAGTGAAGGAAAGGCAGAAAACTAAACTTGTTAGGTCACAGGATGACACTATGAAATGCACCTAGTTTGATCAGCTGGCACTTTACTTCCACTCTTCTCAATCATTCATATTTTCCTATTATGATGAACAAAAATTCAGCTTAGCTACATTTCAACTCTACTTTCTCTCCGTAAAAGGAAATGACATCTTCCCTTTTGAAAAGCCTCTTCTAATTTTCATTCCATTACTGAAAATAAGAGTATTAAGAATTTTGGTGACGACACAACTAATAGAATACAGATAAAAAGGCCCATAAATATTCAGAGAAGACAGAGTTTTCTATTTGTTTCTTCACAACAGTACACTCTTGAGATCACCCGCCAAACAAGCGAGCAGAATATACAAAAGGTCCTCCTCGCACTCCCCAGCCATCTTCCCGCAATTCAACCCAGTGTTTTATTTTGCGTTACCGTTTTCTCTGATGTGTCACAACTTTCTCACAAACCCAATAACAAATTTCAAGGATCTAATATTGCAGTTCAATAAATAAAAGAAAATGCATTCTATAGAATGAGTAAGTTATGGAAGGCATTTGAGAAAGTCAACTAAAAAAACGCATTTTTTTAATAAATAAATAAATCTTCCGTTTAATAAAGACTTTCAAATTGAGTTGCAACCTGTTTAAGGAGCAGATGTAGAGAGAGTAACATGAGCAGGCATTTAATACATATTTATGTACAAAATATATTATTTTAAAAAAAGGTTCCGGGGTGTATCCCTCAGAAGAGTCCACGCAACCCCATGGCCAGGGACAGTTCTAACATAACTGACGATTTGACTGAGGAGCATCAGGTGCTGGGGCTCAGTGGTGACAGAAACAGAAAATCCTCTACAGAAACTCACAGACTGTGCATTGAAAAGAATCAAAAGAAACCTCAAAAAAACATTGGGTCCATCCCTCTGTCCTTGGCTGAACTAAATATTAAGCTCTTTTCAGCAACTGATAAGATGGAGTTTGAAGTCAGTTGCATTTAGAGATACGTCTGATGTGGCTAATTTGTACTGAGAGCATCCTTTCTCTGCAAACTATGCTGCATCTCCTGACGGACTTCTAACAGAATGCTAAATTCTTTCCGGCTGAACATGTCAGGGTGTCTCTGAAGGAAGAGCATACGGATAGTGGTCATGTATGTGTGGAGATGTGTGACACATGTGAGAATGGGCAAAGGTTATGTATGTGTGTAATTTATTTCCTTCAAGACCTTAAAAAAAATCCTGATTGCAGACATGTACTCCGTTGAGAGGATAGCTGAAATGTTTGACTGCAAAACCAGCAAAACTGTCCCTTGAGAGGGCGGTAGGGGGCCAAGCGCGGGCCAAGCGTTCCCTGGCTGTCCATCCAGGACTGGCCCAAGCTGTCAACCTTCACCCCGCGGCTTGCGCTGGGGTCAAGGGCAGTGGAGGATACCGGGAGTGCACAGAGCCTCTGCAGGTGGCTCCTTTGATGCAACAAGGAAACCGGGGATCTGTGGGGGCGGTGAGCTGCCTTCCTTCATGGGTTGACAGCTCGCTGTGTGAAGTGCGTTTGCCGTTTGGCAAACTGGCTTTCGGTTTTGGCGTCCTACAAAAGGAGCGGAAGGAGGAGCTGCCGCGGTTGCCAGTGCCCACACGGCCCCCTCTCCTGGCCACTGTGCGCCAACCACCGCTGGCGCAGTGTGTGCACGCTCCTGTCTCTCTGCATGTCTGTTTGTCTGACTGTTTACATGTGACTGTAAAGCCATCTGTCTGTCAGACAGACACACAGAGACTCCCGCGGAAAGTTCCCTCTAGCAAAAACGCCTCCGGGGTTTTCCTTGCTGCATGGCTGGTTGACCGCGTCTATGATGCTGTCATTGTCACTTCGTTATTTTGCTTCCTGCCGGGTGATTTATTTACAATTCTACAGCAGTGAGAAATGCGCGCTTATTGAAGCTTTTTGTCTGTGACCTTACTTCTTTGAAGAGAAAATGTGGTTGGGAGGAAAGGAGAACCTGAAAAGGGGTAAGCGCCTGTCCCCTTTAAATTGTAAACTGTAATGGTTAGAGCCCAGAGCCCAGACTTAGCTGGGATCGGAATCCCGCTCTGCCATGGACGCTAGCTGTACACCTCTGGCAAAGGGCTGCTACGCCGTGCCTCAATTTCCCCATTTGCTGAATCGGGACAGTACCAGCGCTTAGCTCGTCGTAGAGTTGTGAAGATTAAATATATGTAAAGCTCTTAGAACACTGCCAATTGTTATGTGTTAAATATTAACATCATCCTCAGCATTGCCGTGTTAAATTCGGAGGACCGTTCTGACCAATTTCCCTCGCCGGCACGCACTAGGTCTCGGTACGCGCCCATCCCCCAAAGCAAAGGTGAGACAAAACCCTAACCCGTCCGCTCCACGCCCTCCGGCGCCAGCAGCCACGCAGCCACCTCCTCCCTCGCAGACCTGCTCTGGGATCCCCTCCCCAGTCGTGCGCGCCGCACCTGCGGGCGCATTCGGAAGGTATAGGGCGCAGCGGGAAGCAGCGCTCTCTGGAGCGCTGCTTCCTCGCTCTCCTGCCAGAAGAGTGTGTTGGGGGTGTTTTCCTACCTGCCCCAGGTGTTTGCCCTTCTTACTGCCGCCGAAAGCCAGTCCTTGGTATGTGCCCGCAGATCGATTGAGGGCCTGTAAAGGCGTCTCCCCGCCCAGAGAGGACTTGATGGAGTTGAGTTTGGCCCGCGAGCTGCTGAGCTGTGAGCTCTCCACCATCAGCACCGCGGCCAGTAGGAGCAGGCAACGGGACGAGTCCTTGCCCCGCATCCACGCGGCCATCTCCCGGCGAGGAGTCTCCGGGGAGGCGCAAAGCCCGAGGGACGCTGATGCAAAGGGAGGGAGGACCCCAACACGGGGCCACTCACTCGGGCCGCGGAGGCTCGCAGGCTGTTCCCTCAACCCCACTTGGCTGTGGGGCCCAGCACTGTGTGAACTCAGTCTCACGCCTAGAGCCAGGAGCGAGCGCGACCCAAGCAAGACCCACTTTCTCCACCAGGGAAGGAAGTTCTGTAGTAACTGGAAGCAATCAAAGGCGAGACGCCTTCTCGCCGAGGAGGCGTGACACGAGGTGCAAGAAGACTCAGCTCCACGGAACCGCTTCTGCTGTTCCTGGCTCCGCACCTCCGTCGGCAGTCCAGTTCTCTTAATTGCTCAGGAGGTCTGCACTAGTTCCTCCGCCTTCGACCTCCGCGGCTTTTCTTTCCTCTTCCCTTCCCTACCCTTTTTGTCTCAACCTTTGCAAGACTCAAGTCCTCCTTTTCAGTGTCAGCGGGCGCTACGATTCGAGATCAGGAACCGCCCCCAGACACGACCCTCCAGGTCTGAGACAAGCAGAGGTCGCCCCACGCGAACGCGTGCAGTCGTCCGAAGCGCCGTTCCCTGGTTCACACCCCGCAGCCAAAGGCCGCCAGGGACGCCGCGACGCTCCGGAGCTGTCCTGAGCGCCGCGCGGTCTCCCGCTCTGTGTCTGCGCTCTCACCGCTACCCCCTTTGCTTTTTATAGCTTCCATAGTGTTTTTTTTTTTCCTCCGCCCCCAATTCAAGAGTGACAAAGAGTGGAAACGCTTCTCTCACCCCGCATGTTCCCGCCCTCGTCTTCTCCTTCCCCCTGCGGCTTCCCCTCCAGGTTCTCCCTCTCTCTCCCTCCCATCCCCCTTCACCCCACAATTGAGAAAATGGGATTCACCCCCCAGAGGAACGTGAGGGCTCCTAATTCCTAACAGCAGCTCCAGAGGGAGGAAGGACCTGTGGAAACAGGAGTGAAAATGTGTACGTGGAGACGGGCTAACTATCACCGCGCTTGGGGACCGCCAGCACCCCTCCTTAGGTTCCCAGGCCGTCTTCAGTCCCAGACGCCTGCGGAAGAGTGAGGGGAGTTTATGCCGCGGTCTGTGTACGCGTAAGTTGGGTTTCAGTCTGTCCGTGCCTCCCAGTGGACAAACGAGGCTGGCGCTGTGTTGGCGCGCCTGCGGGGTGCCCAGCCGATCCGGAGGGGGGCTTTGTAACCCGGGAGAAGAAAACCTGGGAAGGGTTGGGAAAATGGTCCTGATTCTCTCTCCTGGAGGCGTTTAGGACTTTCTAGTCAAGATATTCTCCACCCTTCAGCCCTCCACCCTACCACACATGCAGCCTATGTCCATGTCTCTGACGGGCTGGGAGGAATGGGGGTACCCCTGAGTGTGCTGTCAAGGTTTGAACCTCACAGATCCACCAGGCATCGTTACCCCGCCAGAGAGGAATGAAGGGGGCCAAGGGGACCGTGCAGTGCGTCCTTCCTCGGCTTCCTGGCTCCTAGCCCCTAGGAATTGCATGGGAACCCTTTCCTGCCACACCCCGCGACTCCGCAAGTGGACTTTGTCGCTGCGAAGGTCCTACGAGGCTCCAAGAAGCGCCGGGGTGCGCGGGCGCGGGACGCTGGGGGGCGCCAGTAACAGCTGCCGGGCGAGGCGCGGAAGAACTACGGCAGGCAAGTTGTCCTGGCAACAGCCTCAGATGCCAACCACGGCTTCCAAAGCAATGCAAGGGATTGTTAGAAAGTTGTGGCATTTCTCCTTCTCCGCCGGCCTTTAACTCCTGCACGCAGAGAAAGCGAGGCTGTACGGCCCAGTTTGGCGGTTAACTGCTAGGGCGGGAGGTTTTTCTCTCCAGCTGCGCGCTGTAACTTTCGTACTAGGTTTCCTTAGCTCTCACACCTGATCCTGGCACACACCACGTACAGGAGTATGATTTCATCGTGTCTCTAAGTGGGAACGTTAGTGACTTTTTCTTTTTCCCGGAAAGGGCCGAGTTCAAAGTGTGAATCTGTGGCTGGGTTCTTCCAGGCAGCACCAGCTTTGCATGTTTCTTCGTCCCAATCTGTGTCTGCCTGCCATGGAATTCTTCATTTCCAGAAAGTTTGTCTTTAATACACAGGCAAAGGGGGATTAAAACTTTAGGCGCCCTCTGGCACATTGTCTTATCTTTGGATTGCTTTATGCTTCCTTATGGTAAGATTTTCACATTTAAAAATTTCTTTTTACTTCTTAAAAATATGCTCAGGGATGGATTTTTTAAGGACAAGAGGAGAATTCCAGGCATCAGAGGAGGGCAAGGAAACTGACCCCTACCCTAGAAATAAGAACTTGGGATTCAGAGCTCAGACTTTGCAGAAGGGTAAATCTTTTGCCTTTATTTTGATTTGCCAATGGAAAAGCATTAGAAAATGGAGAAAATTAAGAGTCTACTGGTTCAGATATTTTTCGTTAGTACTTTAGAGCAAAATGAAGAGACAAAAGAGAGCTAGCTAACTACATAGCAGGGAATCACTGTGTGTTCGTTTCTACTGAGAATACAGAAGAAAATTTGAAGATACTTCACCTGTTTCTGTCAGTTCCCTTTTTTCTTGACCTCCAACCAAAATAAGATTCCACCGAACGCTTGCACTATGTACTGCTAAAAAAGAGAAGTGATTCCAAGCTCAGCATATTTACTCTCAAGAAACTCCTCAGCTTGGGGTATCGTGATAAAGACATTGTCTCAAAGGCTCATACAACACCCCACAAGCTCCAAAAACAAACTTTTACAGAGACAGTTAAAAATGAAAATTCAGCTCTGGCTAGTGTGGCTCAGTGGTTGAGTGCCGGGCTGCGGATCAAAGTGTGGCTGGTCAATTCCCAGTCTAGGGTTGTATGTGCCTGGGTTGTGGGCCAGGTCCCCAGGAGGCAACTACGCATTGATGTTTCTCTCTCTTTCTTTCTCCCTCCCATCCCCTCTGTAAAAAAAACAAATAAAATCTTTTTTTAAAAAATAAAATTTACATGGAATTCACTTGCACAGTATAACATCACACTCTGGGATCAAATACTAAAACCTACACAACCACACCTAAGGCAAAAACAAAAAGAGGTAAAAACGAATTTCATTCATGATCCAAATGCTGTCAGTAACCTTGTGCCGCAGGCAGAAACAGATACACGTAAACCGTATGCAGACGAGTCGATTAGCACACACAAAATCAACTCAGGGCAGATAACCGTAGTCTTCGGATTACTGTCATGCCCCACATGTGCTTCGTCCTGTGTTTTCATAGGTAGGAAGAAATAAGCTCCATACTTAATTGGAAAAATAGATTTTTTATGCCTCTTTCAAGAAATCATTAGGTAAATATAGAAAAGCAATACTGCACAGAAGTAAAGACAGAGTCCTCTCATCCGGGAGAAAGTACCAATGTGAACAGTGTCTCCTTTGGCCCTCCTTCCCTCACACTTCACTCCTCCAGTTGCAGGGTCACTTTGGGTCCTAGCAAAACCACAACTTTCTCAGCAGTTGTTTCTGGATCCTGGCTTCCTTCTGCGTGCTTTGCCCCAAGGTGAGCTAAATGTACAAGCCATCACCTTATTCTTGTTTTCCATCCCATTGTCTTTCTCCCTGCATTAGTAACGACTTCTTAAAACAGTCTATTAGCAGTTGTTCATGCACTAACTGCATATGTATTAAGTTCAGGGCCTTGAACAAAGTTGAGTCAGCCAGGGTCCCGGCCATGGAGAGGCTTATGGTCTATTGTCAAAGCCACGCCTCACTGAAATCTACCCTTAGCCTCTCTGTGGGGTTGCTGCCACGGGCTTTCCTCTGTTCTCACCCACTGCCAGATTCTGCCCATCCCAGTCCCTCACAGGGGAGCCGGAACTTCTGATTTGGATTGCATTACGTGACTTGGGGAATAAAAAAGTTAGAGATGACCCCCAGAAAAGTTATATGTAAGTGTACATGTAACTTTTTCTTATAAGTTACATGTACATTTTAATAGTGTAGGGAGAAAATGCCCAAAGAAATGACACTAACTGTGGCCATTTTAGGTTAGTAAGAACAAAAATATGGTACTATGGCAAACTGGGGAGATTACTTTTTACTAGTTCTTATAGGACCCCAAATCATCTTGCCCACACAGGATGCACATGAAAGACCTTCTTCTTGTTGGATGTTAAAGGGTTTGGAAAATACAATTATGTGGTTTTCCTCCACAGTAAACGAGGCTACCTGGTTCTGTAGTCTAGCAGTACTCACACCTGAATTTTATCACATGAGAGTTTTATGTTTCTTTGCCTGAAAAACAACAGTTTTAAATAATTACATTTTAAATTATTTGCAATAAATGTAAGCAATGGTGTTGTGAACATTTTTTTGGTGTGTTTCTTTTTTAAAGATTTTATTCATCTATTTCTTGAGAGAAGCGAACGGAGGGAGAAAGAGAAGGAGAGAAACTTTGACATCAGAGAGAAACATTGATTGGTTGTCTCTCATACTTGCCCCAACCAAGGACCCGAACCCACAACCAGGCATGTGCCCTGACCAGAAATCAAACCAGTGACCCTTTGCCCTGTAGGGCAATGCTCAGCCAGCCGAACCACATTGGTCAGGGCATTTTTGGTGTTTCTTGATGGGACTAATTTTCATACCACATATAAAAATTGCTTCACCTTTTTGATCCCTGCTGTAATTTTACCTGTTAACCTTCTTCTATCTTGATCAATTGAGTAACAGGAACAGTTAATGAAAGAAGGTGTCATCACGCACATTTGAAGCACTAGCTGTGCTCGATACGAACACGCATCAGTGAAATGGTTCAGGGGATTTCACAGCAAGTGAATCAGAAACAGAACTGTTTAGTAAATGCTTATTTTTTGATCCTTGACATATCAATCACCTCCATGATACTTAATCTGCCACCCAAATGAAGAGAATTACTGAACATATGCCTTCCCTAGACGTGAACCTAACTAATAAAATGTGTGCAAACAATGTAGTCAGAGACTCAGGTAGACAAACTTCTATTGGCATATGAGTTACCTTAGGTGGAAATGAAATTAGGAAAAATCTCTAAATGTTTAATACCAAATATTACCCTTTATGATACACGATTTCTGCTGCTTCTATACACTGCATGTGGAGTGCACCTACAGAAAAGAAGAGTCCATTAGAGGAAACTGACGGGGCCTCTGCCTCATTGCAGCAGCAGGGCTTAACACAGATTCCTCTGAAGGAGGCACAATAAACCGCTTGGTAAAAGACCACAAATAGCACCAAGAATGCAATGGACGATTGCATACACTGCAGCTTTGCTCAATATAATAAAGCTGCTTGGAAACTGAATGATCACTTTGCAGAGAACCAAAAAAGTCCCTCAGCACTAAGGATGCTGTCTCAGCCTGCTTAGGCAGTTATAGCAAAATACCACAGTCTGGGTGGCTTACACAACAAATATTTTATTGTCTCATGGTTCTGGAGGCAAGAAATCCAAGATTAAGGTGTCAGTAGATTGGGCTTCTTCTGAGGCTTCTCTCCTTGGCTTGCAGAAGGCCTCCTTCTCACTGTGGAGTTCCTCTGTCTTTGTCCAAATTTCTTCTTCTTTTTTTTTTCAAATTTTTCAATCTATTCTTTTTAGAGAGAGACATCGACCGGTTGTTCTACCCATCCACACGTTCATTTGTTGTTTCTTGAATGTACCCTGATTGAGAGGATCAAACTCACAACCATGGCATATCAGGGCAGCGCTCTGACCAACTGAGCTACTCATCCTGGGCCAAATTTCCTCTTCTTATTAGTACACTCGTCTTACTGGATTAGGGCCTGTACATTAAAGTTAGTCACAATTTTAAACACCTTACTTCCAAGTGTGGTTATATTCTGAACTTCTAGTGGTTAGTTAGGGTTTTAACATATGAATTGCGCAGGGAGGACAAAAATTTCCTTTATAACAGATGGATTTATAAGCATCGTGCATATAAAAACGTTTGGGAATAGAGCAATGTTTCTGAAACTCTATCAGAATTCCTAAACTTAATGTGAGAGATGTGTCATACACTTAAACACATTATTTAAATTTTTATGTTACCATTTTACCTTTGGCCTGCGTTAATGATATTAACTTCCCGACCTTCCTTCTTTGTGTGAATTATGGCTAAACATGAACTCGGCTGACTGAGTCTGAATGTGATTGTCAAGGTTCCACAGGGCCCTGAAAGAGAAAACAAAGACTACACGCCATGTGCCAAGAAGATAAGGTCACAGCGGCTTTTAATGCAAGATGGAAATGATAAAATACAGGAGTAGATGATACAAGACTGAAATCATGATAGAACAAAGAAAAAGGAAGTGGCCATCAACAATAGAGTGGTCTAGTGATCAGCAGGCTGCTGTTACTAACTTAATTTGTTCATTTGTTTAATTTGATTTGTTCAGTTTATTCAGTAAATTAATAGTCACTTGGAATCACAGTACCTTTAATTAATTCAAGGCAGTACTAAATATGCAGAAGCAGAGGGAATATCTAATTTCATTGAAACTGCTCATGAAATCATTGTTTAATGTACATGCATTTTGACCACTAAATTTTTAAGTTATCAAGAAAGATGAGTTAGAATAAGCTTAAATTTAGTTTAATTTTCATTGTTGTTATTTTTGCTCTTTCTGAAATCTATTAAGTGCCATTTTGGTTGTCAGTATTGAGGATATATGTGCAAATTTGTATATACCTAAGACCAAGTAATATCTCCTAGAACATAGTAACTGTTTCCATGGTCTAGAATTAGGTTATACTTGTTCTCCAGTATCCCTGTTGTGTAGTTTACTTAACAAGAAAATTAAATTCTTAAATATTTGATCAATTTGCCTTTTTAGGTACTAAACTGTATTATACAAATATGAGCTTAGTATGCAATAGAATTATTCAAATTTTTTAAACTACCCTTTTGTTGACTTAACACTGGCGCTGACCCTGGGGGCAAGGATCACACAAACGGACGCCCTTTCTAATGTGAAAAGGTGAAATACATTTACAACCTTCTAAGCACTACTTTCAATTTCATGGAATTACCTGATTTTCCTTCTACATGTTTCCATAATTCTAATAGTTTGTCCAATTAAAAGCTCACAATTACAAGTTCTGATCAAAAGTTATGCTTATGATAACATTGTTCATTTTCTTTAGCCAAGCATAGATACAGCCTAAGACTCTGAAATATGAGTTAAGTTGTACATTGGCACAACTCATTTGTTAAGCACTTTCTGTATGTAGCAGACATGAGCATCTGATTGGCCTTTACAGTGGCCATTTGGTGTGCAAATGCCTGTAAGGAAACCACTCTAAGCAATCCATCAAAGCAAATCCATATATGTGGTGGATGGAAGTTGCAACTTATCATGATACTATTGTTTGACAACAGGAGAGCTCCAGTTAACTGTTAGAAATGTGCTTTAAAAAAATCAATGACGTTACACAGTTATTAGTCTGACAGACTTGGAGAGGTCCAAATTTGTGCAGCAGAGGGCAGTAATGCATGTTTATCAATGGTAAGAAAGATAAAGAGCTAGAGATTATTAGAAAGTAACCTCTCTGGAGAAAAGTGTTTAAAGTCCTTTTCTATATCAGTATTAGTGAGTGGAAGAAACATGACAAAAAAAAAACAAACCCAGACAAACAAACAGTCTACCCTTTCTCACCTCACCCTACCCTGACTTTACTCCGTGTTCTATTGTACTACTTGTGATAAACGGTCAGTGTGATTCAACAAGCCTAGAGGTAAAAAAAATGAAGGTAGAGTCTGGAAATGCATGATGGCACCGTTTTCAACTCCAGCTATACAAAACCAGAAAAAGACACTAGTATAACACACACACACACACACACACACACACACATCTATTGCAAAATTAGGCAACAAGGTGAGTGAGTAATTTCACCAGCAGTTATAAGGCTTACATAATATTAGTTTCTCTGGAAAAATGATGTTTAGGGAAAGCAATGAGGCTTGAGAATAAGAGAACACTGTAATCTCCATCTGCTCCTCAGTGGAAACAAACCAACAATCTAAGAAAGAAGCAGGAGGGAATGGATTCTGCAGGGTCTAAATCAAGGAACAAAGCTTCTTAAAGAGAAGAAACTTCCTGAAATAGAATCCAAATTGAACAGGCCAGAAACAATAGTGACAAAAGAAAAGTCTAGATAAAAATTAGCAAAAGGAGGAAATAGATTTCAAAAACATGAAATAAAAGTTAAAACTCACTTCATAAACACAATATAAAAGGGAGTGATATAGAAAAACAATAGAAGAGCGATGTAGTTGGAACAGACACTCTGACCCAACCCACCCTTCAAGAGCAAAGAAAAACTTACTTGACTTAGAAGTGAGCAACCGAAAAGATTATGACCCAATCCCATACAAATTTAATATGTGAGCCAAAGAGAATAAGGACTAGAATAGCATCACAGCAAGCAAGCCAAAATGCAGTGTCCACAAACATATAAAACAGTAACCTAATATTCCAAAACATGCTGAAAGAAATTAAGAATTGAAACTTTAAAAAAACATCATAAATCAGAATCAGAAAAACTCTAGTAATATGTTTCAAGAAAGGAAATATTTTAAAAGAAATGTAACAAGAAAACATAATTAGAGTCAATCGTGTGACCGCGGTGGCTGGCACGAAATTTACCAACTCTTGATAAGCATAACTTAGTCAAACTTTCGTTTATTGCTTAATTTTTATCACTGCTGTTTCCTTTCAGAAATTTACATTGAACTGGAAAGATCAAAAGAGCAACACATTATGCTTTAGGAGAATTATCAGATGAAGAGGAGAAACATTAGGTAAATCAAAAAGAAATAAGAAAAAGATTTAAAAAAGAGTTCAAGAAAATAATAAAAGTAGAAGATACAAAAAGAATAAGCAACATTCTTGTAATAGATTTTCTCAAATAAGAAACTCAAACAATAGGGCAAAACAAATGCTAAATAAAATAATTTAAGAAAATTTTCTAAAGTAACATGAACAAAAGAATCTTCTACATATCATAAAGCTACACAGAAGGAATAGGCTACACCAGAATAGACAACACCATAACATATTCTAGTTAAACTATTAAATTTGAAAAAAATATCCTTTAGCTAGTAGGCAAAAAATCATATCACTTTCAACAACCATGTTTCATGCCAGGAGACAATTAAGTAACATACCTAAGATATTTTTTAAAAAAAGAAAATGTGAACCGAAGGTTTTGAATACAACTAAATTGACCTTCATGTACAAAAGTTCCAGACAAAATATTCTGTGACTCCAAGAGGTTAGAGAATATTATTTATAAAACCTTGCCCAGAAATTAAGATTTAGAAAACCACAATTATTGAAATAAAGGCACTGAAATAAGCACTGGTGCTAAATATGCAATTACCAGTAGAACAAAGACTACGTAACGGCCTTCAGAGAGACCAAGTATTACGTAATGGCCATATGCAGCAACAAGTTGAGAGAAAGAGAGAGAGAGCAGCAAACTGACCTTCTTGAAAATATTGATGTGAAAAAATCTTAAAGTAGTAGTAAATGAAATGCAACTGTCCTTTTAGACAATACACCATGACTAAGTGGGGTTTATTCCGAAATGTAAGTCTGGAAAATCCATCAGTATGCTTTGTCAGTGTAATAGAGCTAAGGAGAAAAATAAAATGATCATCTGTATTGATGCAGAAAAAGCATTTAGATGCACTCAACCCATACCTTTCCTGTTAAGAATTAACCAACAGAATGGAAATATATGGCGATACATAAATAAATATATAACATATGAATATATAAATAAATATATATGTAAATATATCTCCATACATTTGGTATATCCACAAGGTATATATATATGTGCCTCATTGCAGAAGTTGGCATCTTTACTTAACAGGGAATCATTCTATGCTTAAATTAGAGAGTAAAAAACAAGATGAAGATGATTACAATCTCCATTGCTATTGAGCACTGTGCTATCAATCATTCAATTGAACAAGAAAAATCAATCATAGCTATAAGAATTAGAAAGGTTAAAGCAAAACCATTCTATTTGAATATAAGTGTATATCGGGAAAATTCAAAAAATAGAATTTACTGAAGGAGTAGTTTTTAAACTTAATATCTGATAATCACATCTTCATATATAAGAAAAAATAATTTAGAAGTTATAATGGGAGAGAAGATCCTATGTCAATTGCCAAAGACTAATAATACAATTCTCAAGTATAAACATAAGCTAAAATGTACAAAATCTATATAAAAACAACAAATACCCTTAAAAGATTAAAAAAGCAAGCTGAACCAAATGGACAGTTATACAGTATTAGAACAGAAGATTCAACATTATTAAGATGCTAGTTATATCTGCATTAAATAATGCACTTAATGCCATCACAATAAAAAACATGTTTCTTTTCCCCCAAAACTAGGAAAGTTGGTTTAAAAATGCATTGCATTAAATCAAACATCTTCTGGGAGATAAACTGAGAGCATGCAAGAAAACTGTAAAAAGGAAGACTAACGGCTGAGAGATGGAGGCGTGACTTAGTGACTGGCGTGAAGCAGACATAAGACCGGCGTGGCACAGCAGGACACTCAGGATGCCCACCTGCACACGGACACTTAGTACGTGCCAAGAACAGCACCCCCAGTCTGGGGGCTAAAAGGTAATTGTTAAAGCATCGAGTTAACTAGATAGTCATATGAAAAAAGTTAAAATTTGATCTCTTTCTCGTACTCTAACAGATAAATTCCATGGGTCAAAAATTTAAATGTAAAAAAATAAATAAAGAAATACAAGGGTAAAAGGAAAACATGGATGGATTGTCCTAAAACTGGATTTCTCCATAACCAGGGAAATGCACTTATGATTTAAAATCCAGGAATGATAAAGGGAAGATTGGAAAATTTTATTTCATAAAGGTGATTTTTTTTTCATGGCAAAAAATCATTATAAACAGAGCTAAAAAATACTAATGACAAACAGGAAAAAAATGCATCTTATATCAGAGACAAATGATGAAAATCCCTATTGTGCGGAGATTCTTTAAATGTAAGAGAAAAGTCTAACAACTTTATAAAGAAAAATGGTCTGGAGATATGAACAGAGAGCATGGAACCTCATATTTTTAGAGAAAAAAATTAAATGATTTAAAATAGGAAAAGTTTGTACAATAAGAGAAATGCATATTAAAATTATACCAATATATCACTTCTTATCTATAAGACTGCAAACTTCCCAATGTGTAACAACAGCTCTCCAGCAAGGCTGTGGGCACACAAGCACCCTGGCACGTTGCTCATGGGAATGCAAGATGGCACTACCCCTGATGGAGGGGAATTTGGCAAACTACATGTTAATTTTCCCTTTGACTCAGTGAGTAATCCCATTATTAGGAATCTATTCCACAGATATACTAGTAAAAATAGGGCAAGACACAGAGGTATTTATTGTAGCACTATTTGTAATATCAAGGGTTTGAAAAGAATCTAAATTTTCATAAGCAAGGCATTGGTTGAATAAACTCAGGACATACCCACAATGGAGTTCTAGGTGTCTATAAAAAGCAGCAAGTGTCACATTTACACACTGCTATGGAGTGATCTCCAAGATGTATCATTAAGTGAAAAAAATGCAAGATGGAAACCTGGGTATTATTGTTTAACCAAGAAAGGGTAGCCTTCAAATATATATCTGTTACTTTATCTCTATCTATATGTCTTTGCTTATAATTTTTAAAAAAGAAAGACAAACCAGCACAAAAATAAAATAGAGAACAGGAATAGGGTAGAAGTGACCATGGATATAAACTACTCTTATTCCATAGAGTTGGCTATGTAATCATATGAATATTTGACATAACTACAATATAAAATAGTGATTTGTTATGGAACTATTTTTAATGATCAGATTCTTAGTGGTAGGGTCGTTATCATTATCCCGAAACTGTTCGGTGGCTTCAATGTGACAGTTACTTTTGCGTAGTGGGAGACCAGGACTTTTGATATTGAAGAGAGGAGAAACGGATTTAGGAACCAAGAGACTAAATAGAAATAAGCCACACATACTGGAATTTAAATTTTCTGTATAACTATTAACTTTCTATTAAAGGATCCAGTGTTCTTTTGCAGAAAATGCTAACTTCAAGTCTGAACTAAAAAATATACAAAACCAGCCTTACTGTCTTGACAGTTGGGATATCAAGTAAATTATAAATCAATCACCTCCGGGATCATGTTCAATGGATTTAAGACCCAACTAAAGAGTCCCTGCTGGGCAAATGTGAATCAATAAGGAAAACAGCTGCGACTTACTGAAACTCATAAAATAGATTTAGACCCATCAGTCCATAACAATATAAAAAAAATCACAGGTAACCTCTGAATGATGCAAGTAGCCAGCTTACTGTTTTGGAAAATTATAAAAGATAAAAAATAAGCATTGATTTAGCTTTTCTTAGTCTCATCATACCTCAGGATAACCAAGTAAACTATCAAGAAGTTTTCTTCACATAAGGGTTAATATATGAAAAATAAATGATAAAATTAAGATATCACCATTTTTCAATGCCTGAGGGGTTATGAAATCTGGGCAATCAGCATCAGTGTTTGATGATATTACAGAAATTGAGACAGCTGAACATCAGGTGCTGCCTGATGGAAATCCACATTACCATCTATCGAGTTGTCTTGCCAAAAAATTGAATCTGAATCTCATTGAGCATCTAGATAAAAGCATGCATTTCAGATATACTGGGAAAGGAAGAACGTGTTAAACAGCACCATGGGGACAAAATCAGTGAAATCTTGATCATGTGCAAAACTCTACATAACAATGACTCGGTTTTTATGAACAGTATGGATCATACATAGATCTGATTCAAGCATATTGAAAAATTATACAATGAATATTTGATAAATTTAGAAGCTATTATTAATTTTTAAGATGCAATCACAGTTACTGTGAATGCTTTTTCTTAGAGAGCCCATACCTTTGAAAGATACATACTGGGATATTTAGAAGATGAGATGGCTTTATGTCAGGAATTTGCTTCAATATAATTGGGGGTGGGATGAGTGTAGAGATGTCATTGAAACTTGATTGGTCATAGTCGGTAATTGTTGAAGTTGGGTGACAGGTACGTGTGGATTCATTATACTCTTCTACTTTTATAGTTTTCAAAATTTCCAAATATAAAAGTGACAATGGCTGTAACAATAATAACATTTTTTTCATTCTTCAAATACTTATTAACTACCTACTATGTGCCACTACATCCCAAGTTTTAAGGCAAAATTCCGAATGATACAAACAGTTGGTCTTTGGGGCAAAGCATCATCATGCATAGTGATTATAGCATTTTCTATTCTTCTAATCTTTTCAGGAGAACTGAAAACTTTAAAACATTGTGTCTGTAAGTATCCTGAAGGTGTCACAAGGAGTTCACCTCTTCTCGCCTTGCCTGCAATGACAAGTTGGCTTCAGCACCAGTCTCCATATGCAGATGCTCTTCTCCTTAGGGTGGGGTTTGGTCGGGATAAACTCATCATAAGTTGAAAATGAATTTAATTCACCTGACTTAGTGAACATCATACCTTAGATTAGCCTACCCTAAATATGCTCCAAACAATGCTGCCAGCACAGTACACTGTAGAGTAACTGCGGTCTATTCTCAGGAGCCTGTGGCTGAACGGGAGCTGTGGCTGTGGCACTGCCTCCCAGCATCATGGGAAAGAACCTGACCACATATCGCCAGCCCAGGAAGTGATCGACGAATATAGTTTTCCCACCAGTGTATAAACTCAAAATATCCTAAGTCTAAGGATGATAAAATAAATCAGAGAACATGTTACTAAGAGATATACCTAAAACAAGCATATTTTGAATTTTTTCAAGTGGTATCTGATTTCAATAATACTATCCTTTTGTTTCGATAATAACTTCAGAGAATGTATCCTAACTTAGGTTGGAGAAAAAATAGTGTACTTCCACTGGCTCAGATCCCAAAGCAATGCATTTTATTATGTGGAACTGATAATGGTAATGCAGGTCCAGAAGCCAGAGGAGAATATAAGAGGATGTCCCAGAAATGTCTGTATAAAAAAGTAACTCCTTGCCCTGGCTGGTGTGGCTCAGTGGACTGAGTGTGGGCTGTGAACCTAAGGGTTACTGGTTTGATTCCCAGTCTAGGGCACATGCCTGGGTTGCGGGCCAGGTCCCCAGTAGAGGGCGCATGAGAGGCAACCACACATTGATGTTTCTCTCCCTCTCTCCCTCCTTTCCCCTCTTTAAAAGTAAATAAATAAAATATTTTTAAAAAATGATAATTCTTATACAAATATCCAAAATAATGCTATCGGTGTTAGAGTTCACCTTTGAGAGTTAGGTTTTACAATTGAATTGAATTTTTGAAGAGGAAGTTGACCTGTAAGTAGATACTCACTGAAGTGAGTGCCCAAATCCCCACCTCTTTTCCAAGGAGCCCTTTTCTCTGTGAACTGCCTCTGATTTACAGTTCCCATAGCTGCAGGCCAAGGCTTCTGGCCACCACATTGATATAATGCTATTTGCATCCCTGGCCACTGTAGATGAATTTGATGTCACATCTGAACCGGTAAGGCTGTTGAATTCCTTCCTTCTCTGTAAAACTTGGAATTAGCATCAAAAGTAACAGTCTAAGTCTATATATGTTCTTGAGATAAGAAGATGCAAACTCAGAATCATTGATAGTATTTTCTGTCTTATGAACAGGAGGAATAGCAGTCAGTCTTTGGTGAGACAGATTGGGGCAGGTGAGCAGAAGGAGGTAGACATAAGTGATAGAAAAGACTTAATATATGAGGTAACAAATGAGAGACTGATAAAGGGTGGGATGGGTGAGTGGATGGATAGATGTATGGATGATGAATGGATGGATAGATGGATGGATGGATGAATAGATAGGTGAACAGATATACAGATAAAGATACAGCAATAGAGATAACTGAATAATTGAACTGAATATTGAACATTCTAATGAAGCTCAAACTCCTAATGTTTGTTGAATGCCTGGCAGAGAATGAGGAGTAAGGGAAATGGATTAATTAAGGGTACTTTATAATAGATATATTTCAATATTACTTAAATTTTTATAGCTTATTTGTATTTTTGTTTATTTATATAAAAGTTAAGATGTACTTTATATCCAAGTATTACTTGAGCAGGTGGAAAAACAAAATTTTAAAATGTTAAAATGCAGTAAACACTGAGCAAGAACTCAAGGTCTAGACTTTAAAATAATTAGTAAGATCTAAAATTCTATCAATTAAAAAATTCTATCATTTCTCACTTTCCTACTGAAAATGACAAGAAATATCACTATGAGCTATTTTTGGAATGTAGTATTTTATGTGCTTTCATAGACTGGCTTTCTTGTGTTTACGCTGACACTAAGTAAATAACATGAATTCTCCAAGCACTTGTATTCCTTGGAAGAAAGAAGCCATAGATCCTGACGCTCAGTGGCAGAGGCATGGCTGGGAATAAATGCTCATAACAGAAAATTCAAAATGTGTCATTGTTATCAAGAGTAGGGACTCTCATTTTCTGCTTTTGTAATCTTTCCCCTAAATATCTTAGCTTCATCCATTGGGTTTGATATTAATAAATGTTTATAAAATATATTATTCTACATAAAACTACCATTGACAATTGATAAACAATAATAACTGATCTCAAATAAATTTTATCTGCTACCAAGTTACGTTACAATGATGCATTCAACCCTTTTCACTAACTGAAGATTCTGATCAGTAACTGGCCCACAGTTGCCCAGCGCCAACGCAAGGCCCGAAGTGAATGTCATCGGGACTGGATGCAAGCAGTTTCCCAACCATTCCACGCCACTAAGTTCTGCACAGTTTCCTCTTGGACGCTAGAGGGAGATTGTTTGCAGTTTTCCACTTTTAGGCATATTTTGCAAGGAGGCTATGTGTTTTTCATCCTCATCCAGTCTGTGACTATGTACGGTTGCATATGGCAACACTGCATCCTGAAGCCCTATCAAGAAATCACATTTTTAAGAATATTCATCTAACATACGTTAGATAGACACCAATTTAAGAAATAGTTCACATTTATTTATAAATGGGATTCTAAATTGAGGAAATTTAAAATAGGTAAAAATAACATTTATTCGGGGTAGACCATCCTTCATACCTTGTTAACTTAATCACCCAACTCATATTTACAAATCAAAACACATTTTAAAAAATGTGATAGCTAAACTTTTAGAACCTCAGAGGATACAACTGACTGGTACTAAAGTATTTTGGTGGAAAATAATGTTTATATACTCTGTGTTTCTCACCTCCCACTGTTCTCTTCCTTGTCCACTCACTCCCAGCACGCCGGCCTCGTTACCGTGGCCGAGTCCTCCAGAGCGTTCACACCTGTCTACTTCTCTGCCCACAGCTTTTTCCTGCGTGTCCCTGCGGCTCATTCCCTGAGCAGTCTCAAGTCTACACCATGTCGGTATCTTCCCAATCAAGTGTATTCTGTTTAAATTTGCACCGCTGCCACTATATACCCTCCTCATCTCCTTTAACGTACTCTGTGTTTATTTTTCTTATGGCATTTCTAAGTTTCTACTATTCTACACATTTTACTCATTTATTACAGTGATTATTACATCTGTTCTCCCCTAATATGTAAGTTCAATGAAGCTGAGGAGTTTAGTCTATTTTACATACCAGTGCATCTCTGACACCTCGATTAATGCCTGGCACATAGAAAACACAGAACATTCAAAGACTTAAGTTCTCTCCAATTCAAGTCAAAAAAGCATTATTACTTTGTACTTGAATTTAATAATATTTTTCGTGATCTCAACATCTGTTATTGAAATAAGTTTTTCTACCAGGAAAACTTGCAAAGATAATAGCATTATCTCTCTTTGACAGAGTCTTGCCCCACAGAGCTGATGGATGGCTATCACAGCTTGTCTTTCTTGTGGTTTGGCACTTGAGATGCCTTCATTTTTTCAACATCTATGAATAAGAAATCTTTGTGCCATTTTCCCCCCTTTCCTCTTATGGTCATTAGAATTTATCTGTTATTTTCCCACTGGGGTTGAAGCAGTATAAAAGATGGCTTAAAGAGGGAATAACCATAAGTAAAATTTTAAAGTTAGACCAAGTAAATCTTTGAAGTTGTGCCAACAAAAAATCATCCAATATTCCATCTCCCTTAGACACTGCCCCTCGGAGAACTGTTTTATCACTAGCCATCAGCTAATCCCTGCTAAAGAACCATCTTTGAGTGGCTTAAAATACTACTGCTTTAAAGGGATATTTGTGTTTAAAAAATGACAATGCCAAGACAACTAGAATCCAAAAAAGTGCATATCTGTGTCAAGAAATGAGAGGGAATATTTGAAAAAAAGAAGGAAATCTTCTTTTTCATTATTTAGAGAATAATTTATTAGTTTCTATAATTGACTCATGTAGATTAAGACTTTACATATTTAATACAGTGCATTACCCCTGTACAAATGGAAAAAATCATGTCAAACATTTCTAGACAGATATGGCTGTTAATTTCTGTACAATGCCAACCCAACATGGTACAACTGAGACAGATTTTCCCGAAATTGACAGCACAGGTAAAGTTTCCAAAAATTCAAATGATATATGTATATGTATATATATATATATATATATTTATTTATATAAAAAGATCAATAGCACTATGTTATGCATCAATAGCAGCAACAGCCTTTCCAGGTTCTGCAGTCATCTGAACAAAATTAGAGAGACATCCAGCACACTCCATTAAAAGGAAAAAAAAAGGTAAAAAACTAATACCCAGAAAACAGCAAAGTTCTGTCACTGTTGTGGTACCTGGCACTATTTTTTTTTTTTACTAGCTTCTCCATCATTATCTGGAAAGAAAACATTCTGGAACAATGTCGTTAGAAACAGCTCCGATCAAACGCGGTCATGACCACACATCCTAAGCAGGGACAACACAGAGACACGTGTGATACACTACTGTCCTACAGCTAGAATACTAGAGGGTGCAATGACAAAGGCATCATTTGAGACTCGATTTTGTTTCCCCAGCGGAGGGCCCGGCCAGAAGCGTGCACAGTGCGGCTCTGGTAAGGTGTGCACCTTCTTGGACAGGACTTCCTTTCATTGGTGGCATCATTCTAGGTGCTCACTGCTCTTCATGAGTATCAGCTGAAAACCATTTAAAAAGAAGGAAATCTTTAGCTGCTCTTTGAATCATGTCACATAAAAGGTCTGTGTAGGACCTTTTAAGACTAGGCTAAAAGAATAGGTTTTTAAGACTATCCATGGATGAATGATTTTTGAATTGGTGGGTCTCATTTGAAAGATAATGCGCTACTAGTGCATAAGAATGTATAGATCTACAGGCTATAGATGACAGCAACAAAACCGTAACTACTGAGGTGGGCAAGAGAAGCCGGATGAATACAGAAATGGGTGGAGTGTTGAGTAGACACAAGGGATATCTTTATCTGGGCCTCCCAGCACCCTCTATCGGTCCTTCTCCTCATAGTAAAATCATCTTGATTTTCCTTTGTGAAAGTAGCCCCTGCCCCATTGCCCCATTCGTACTGCATGTGACTTCAGTGGTGGATCTGGGACCCAGAACTCGCAACCAGAGCATCCCAGCCCTGGCCACAGAAGACGATCCTCAGTAGCATGGTCAGACATTTGCAGGAGGCATTGAGAATGAGTTTGCCTTTTGACAAGATTTCTAGATTTCTCAACTGGCAGAGAATGAGATAGGGGAGCACCTACCTAAGAAATGAGGCTTCCATGCAAAAGCGGAGTCAGGAGACAAAGAGAAAAAGATTACTAGTTGTGGTTTGAGCCAGACTTGAAGTCTAATGTTAAGAGCTTCTATTGTGAGAGGCAATAAATTTCTCATTTTATCTAAGCTATTTCAAAGTTGGGACTTTTTATCACCATCAAAAGAGTTCTAAATCATAAAAATATATTGAATTTGAAATAAGTAAGAGCACAACTTGGAAAAATACTAGTCTAGAAACAGAGAAAAATTGTTACTGAGCAAATATGTACACTTTCCATTAAGTTCAAGCAAAAGAATGCTAGTGTTCAGGTTTGAAGGGGGCAAGAAGGCACAGAAACAGCATCTTACACAACTGGTGTGATCGAAAGCACGTGGAAAAAAGTGCTTACGACTTTCTAATGTGTAACTATACCTTAACATTCTTTTGCAGATTGAAATACAAATGTTTCCTTATTCATATACTTTGAATCTGGTCATTTTATATGAAAGGAAGTTTAAGAAGAATGTCTTTCACTTTTCTGATTTATAATACCTCTCAGGACTATTAGGTTGCAATTCATAAAAATGTAATCACACTGGCATAGAAAATGTAAAGCAGGTAGTGGAAGAAAATTGAGAGTAAGGGCACAGCAGGCGGTCAGTTTGCCAGGCATCATGTGGCTTTTTTTTTTTTTTTTTAAGAGAGAACTTCCAGTCACATCTCTTTATAATCTTGAGATTCAGTTTTTCTTAACTGGGTGATTCATTCACTTTGAGTATTCTAAGTTCCAAATTCCTAGCAAAGAAAGCCCATTCAATTTCTTTGAGGGGCAGAGTCACTTCATACAAAGAAACGTCCTAGGTTCAACATTGCCCATAGTGGAAGCTTTAATTGGGAACAGGTACTTTTCAGAAAGGATGTGAGCCAAGAGGCAACCCTACAGAAAGTATCGGGTTGGCTAAAAAGTTTGTTTGACATTTTCCATAGGATGGCTCTAACAACACTCAGTAGTCTTTAACTTCATTTGAAACAATTTAGTTAAATTGTATTATGACAGCTGTCATATCAGCCTGCACTTAAAAAAAAAACATTGAAATTGCTGAACTTTTGTGTAACCATTTTAATATTGAAGATGGAAAAACACGCAACATTTTAGCATGTTATACTTTATTATTTCAAGAAAGGTAAAAATGCAACTGAAACCCAACAGAAGATTCGTGCAGTGTGTGGCAAAGGTGCTGTGACTGATGGAATGTGTCAAAAGTGGTTTGCAAAGTTTCAGGCTGGAGATTTCTCACTGGACAATGCTCCACAGTGGAGTAGACCAGTGGAAGTAGATAGTGATCAAATCAAGAATTAATTAATAACAATCAATGTTAAATCATGCAGGAGATAGCTGACATACTCAAAATATCCAGCTCAATAAAGTTATTGGTGAAAATAAAAAAAGGTATCTTTGATTTTATGAAAAAAATCCATGTGGACTTTTGGCCAACCCAATAAAAACCATTCTGATCACCACAGGCACACTCACACATTCTTTCCCACTGGCAATAACATCATAAGACACAGCACTAAGAAATAAATCATAATGCCCTGGCTGGTGTAGCTCAATGGATTGAGCGTGGGCTGGGAACCAAAGGGTCCCGGTTCGATTCCCAGTCAGGGCACATGCCTGGGTTGCGGGCCAGGTCCCCAGTGAGGGCCATGTGAGAGGCAACCATACATTGCTGTTTCTCTCCCTCCCTTCCCCTCTCTCTAAAAAATAAATAAATAAATAAATAAATAAAATCTAAAAAAAAAAAGAAATAAATCATAATGATCGGAATCATTAATTCATACTTTGAGAGTATTATTGAATGAGTTGTGTTCCATGTGTTCCATACAGAAGACGTTGGTTTGTATTAAGAATAAACTAAAATATCTTACTTTTATACTTTGAAGATACTTTGAAAATAAGTATCTTCAAAGATTCATTAGACATGTTTGAAATTATTCTGTCCATTATGTCTTACAAAGTTAAAATCAACAGTATTACCTCTATAGCATTCATAGGGATGTGGTTTAAATATATTTCAGAACTCAAAGATTTTAGAACCAAACCAGACATTACATTCACTCTAATAATTGTGAAGAGATGTTGGTTTTACTAGAAAGTTCAAGAGGGAAAAAAGGGAAATAGAAAAACATCAATGACTAAGTTGTAAGATCAACTGAAAAATTCAAAATTGTTTCTGATGTTACAATGGACATAATTTCTGAAGACATCATAAAATAATTTAAAGCACATTCACATTGTTCTATAATAGTTACCTAAAACAAATAAATTATAGCCATAAAAAATTGAATGTATCTAATTTACTTTTAAGAATACTTTATGACCTAATACACAAAGCAATTTTTGACAAAACTAAAGCAAAAAATTCAAGCTCTCCAAGATCTGATATTTTTCTCTGAAGTGTGACATATTGAAATAATTGCTACTAAAAGAAGTCCTGGTGAGGCAATTGAGTAAATGGTATTAGTTAGATGTTAAAAGAAACAAATGACGTATCAAAGAATCAATGATATAAACAATGTAAAATGGTGCACAAAACTTGTTATAACTGTAGGGTTCTTATACTGCTTAGTATTTCAAATTTACAAAGGTGATTATGATTTTGACAATATTTTACTAATAAGCAAATTGGAAATTTAATGTAAACATAAAAGTCCATGTTACCTAAGCAATCTATAGAGTCAATGCAATCCCTATCAAAATATCAGTGACACATTGCACAGATATAAGACAAACATTTCAAAAATTTATATGGAACCACAAACAACCCTGAATAGCTGCAGCAATTTTGAGAAAGAAGAACAAAGTAGGAGGGATCACTATACCTGATATCGAACTATATTACAAGGTCACTGTAATCAAAACAGCCTGGTAGAGGCATGAGAACAGACACATAGATCAGTGGAACAGAATAGAGAGATCAGGGGCATGTTTCTAGGGACAATTAATATTTGACAAAGAGGGCAGGAGCATAAAATGGAGTAAAAATAGCTTCTTCAATAAATAATGTTGAGAGATCTGGACAGGTACATGCAAAAAATTGAAACTCAACCACCAACTTATATCATACACCAAAATAAACTCAAGATGGACAAAAGATTTAAGTCATGACACCATAAAAGTCCTAGAGGAAAACATTTTCACAGATAATGTCCCCTAGAGCAAGGGATATAAGGGAAAGAATTAAAAAATGGGACTACATCAAATTAAAAAGCTTCTGCACGGCTAAAGAAAACATCAAAAGATGAAAAGGGAATCAACCATATGGGAAAACATATTTGCCAATGATACCTCGGAAAAGGGTTTGATCTCCAAAATATATAAAGGACTCACATGACTCCACACCGCGGAGACAAACAATCCAATTAAAAAATGGGCAAAGGACTACAACAGACACTTCTCAAAGGAGGACATACAGAGGGCCCATAGACATATGAAAGGATACTCAACATCATTAGCCATCAGAGAGATGCAAATTAAAGCCAAGATGAGATACTACTTCCCATGGATCAGAATAGCCATCATAAACAAATCAACAAACAAGTGTTGGAAAGGATGTGGAGAAAAGGGAACCCTAGTGCACTGTTGATGGGAATGCAGACTGGTGCAGCCACTGTGGAAAACAGTATGGAATTTCCTCAAAAAACTAAAAATGGAACTGCCTTTTGATCCAGTGATCCCACTGCTGAGACTATACTCTAAGAATCCTGAATTACCAATTCAAAAGAACCTATGCACCCCAGTGTTCATAGCACCGTATTTACAATAGCCAAGTGCTGGAATTAGTGCCCATCAGTAAATGAGTGTATCAAAAAACTGTGGTACATTTACACAATGGAATACTATGCAGCAGAAAGAAAGAAGGAGCTCCTATCATTTGTGACAGCATGGACAGAACTGGAGAGCATTATGCCAAGTAAAATAAGCCAGGCAGTGAAAGACAAATGCCATATAATCTCACCTCTACGTGGATCCTAATCAACAAAACAAACAAGCAAAATAGAACCAGAGACACTGAAATAAAGAACAAACTGACAGTGACCAGAGAGGATGGGGATGGGGGATAACTGGGAAAGAAGAGGAAGGAGCAAGTTGAGGAACATGTATAAAGGACCCATGGACATGGACAACAGGGTGGGATTGTCTGCGGGTGGGTAGGGGGGCAGGGGAGAGCAATGGGGGGTGATGTAGGACAACTGTAATTGAACAGCAATAAACAAAAAAGTGAAAAAAGTATCCTTCCTTTGTTTAAAGATAAGAAAAATTTTAAGAAATGATTGACTTAAACGAGCTTCAAATTTGTTTACTTCTTGAGACGCACATCAATTCTCTACTTGAAGTCTCTGATTTGCTTAAACTCCTCAGTGGTGCAAAGATCAAGCTTTTCAGAGCCTACTCTGAGAGACTGGAATTCATTCACCCCCATAATGACAAGTGAGAAAATTAAGCAGCTTCTGAAGTAAATTCTTATTAACCCATCTCTCCATATTCTGAAGTGAATACTAAATACTCATAGTATGAAACATCCTAGATCTGTTTAAGTTAGAACAATCTAAATTCTGAGGAAGAAAACATTTTTCCTAATGAATGCAACAAACCATTTGTAGGTTTAGAAAAATGTTAGGAGTCATTCTTATTTAAACCAATTAATGAGATACAAAATCACAGTAGAACCAAGTAGATCTATCAGAATGTTATAACAGTGATCACTTCAACAGGATATAACATTTCAAATGACTGAGTAATAAATTCAGCTTTTGGAGGTCGAAGAAATCTTTCCAAGTAGAGGCGACGTTTAAACTGAGTGTAAGGGATGAATGGGTAAGAGCGAACTGGAGGGCGACAGAGGCCACACGGATGTTGAGCTACAAAAAAGCACATCAGGCGCTTAACAAGTAGCAACTATTCCTGGGTCGGAGAAACATAGAATCTACTGGAGACAAATAGGAAGAGTCTATAAAAGCAACAATTCCAGAAAAAGAGTCTCTTGGGTATAGACAAGACAGGCTCATCGACTTATTTCACAATTTCAGGTATGTCCTGTATGTTCTTCTAAAACCTTTATCTCCTTAAACTGAATGAACAACTCCAAGAATAGTATCTGTCCTTGCCCAATTGTACTCTTCATCAAATATTAAACAGAAATTTTTAACATTCAGAATAGGTGTTCAAGTGTCCAGCTCTGCTTCAGGGCACAGGTACGCCTCACTTCTGTGGTGTGCCCAGTGTCTAACACCATGCAGCACACTGAAGGTGCTAAATAAATGTTTAATGGATAAAGAAAAAAAGACAAACCCTAAACAGTAACTGTCCACATACTTATAGTAGACCTCGCATTGAAAATTAATAAAAAATTGGCACAAAAACACACCACATTATATAATTTTTATGGTTAGTAAGGAGAGAACTGAAATGCACTGACAATTCATGATTTTGTACGTTGCTGATTTTTTGGCCTAAAAATAACAAGACCATAGTCTGTCTGCAAGTCAGGAGAATTTGGCTACTAACCAGTTGTGTGACCCTGGATGAATAGCTGAACCTCATCTTTCAAATGAAAACTAACATTAATGTCCTTTTAAATTCTGTGTTGTTACATAGTGCAGAGATCATTTTACTTTAAATATAATTTTTAGCTTATTAAAAATATTTATTTATCTCACTTATTTACTATGAATCTGGAAATAATTTAGTGTTGGTTAGTAAAATTAAGTTCTGCTCTGTAGCCATAATTTCATGTAAAAATTATTTTAACATTATTAATACAGTTTCATATTATTAATCATTTTGATATTTTACATAAAATACATATCTTACTTTCTCTCTTATGAAGATAGGAAGAACAGAATTAACACCCTAATTTAGTTATATTTGAAAGTTTATAAAGTAAAATATTAAAGTGTAAATGTTAGAAATAAGGGAAAGAGATAAACAGAATTCAGTTATAATTCATTTGTTCTCCTTTACCTTTTTTTTTTAAATGGTAAGGTAGTTAAACATAGTACAGATGCTCATCAACTTCTGATGGAACAATATCCTGATAAACCCATCATTACAGTCTTTTAGTTAAGAAGGCTGTAAGTCAGTAATGCATTTAATACACCTAACCAACAGAACATCACAGTTTAGCCTAGCCTTCCTCAAGGATGCTCAGAACACTCACATTAGCTTACATTTGTGTAATGATCTTGAGCTTCTTCTCAAGAATAATTGTCTTCCTCTTCTCACTAGAAGCAAGAGACACAGACGGGTGATTTGCAGACATTCTGTGATTTTAAAAAAATATATGTATATGATATCCAAAAAACGCTGGCAACACAGCACTCTGTCCATTATCGGTTGTTTCCTCCCTTGACCGTGAGGCTGGTTGGGAGCTGAGGCTGGCTGCCACCGCCCAGCGGCACGAGAAGGATCCGTCATCATACCGAATATCGTTAGTCTGGGAAAATATCAAAATTCAAAATTCTAACTATGATTTCTGCTGAACGCATATTGCTTTTGCACCATCATAAAGTGGAAAAATTAATAGTCACTCCATCATAAGTCAGAGGCTATCTGTAAATGGTATTCCCCAAACCAGCCTTTTGTATTTGCTGAATTTTTTATCGGAGGAACAACAGAGAGAAAATAAATCTTTTAAATATCAGGTCAGTTCCTTAGGGACAATTCAATCTATGATATTTATATAACAACTTAAGTAGAGAGGCACTATACTGTTAGAAAAAATGTATCCTTACAGGAAAAGTAAATAAATTAAACACGTCCAACAGGAAAGCATTCATCAGAAAAGGCAGAGCAGGCAGGAAACTTTTCACCAAGAGCTTAAAACTGTATGTGCAGCAGAAGTAATTCATTGCCAAGAGTTTAGAGATTAAAAAACATAATAGCAACACCACCAACTTTTAAAAGCAGAAAATATAAATGTATTACAATGAAAACATTTTCAAAATGGCAGCTTAGCCAGATAGCTTTCACTGATTACTTGTTTTGAAGATGGACATGTAACTATGTTTTCAAATATGTAAACTAGAAGCAATAGCAAAAACTTAAGAACTCAGCAATTCAGTCCAGTAAGTAACTGCCACATACATATTCAGAGAGCTCTCAGGATAACAGATGTTTATAGCACGGTCTTTCTCCTCCAGCAGCCCACAGTCTCAGAAGAGAGGCAGGTTACTGCAAAGAAATAAGTAACAGCAGGTCTGATAGAATGAAAGATTAACAATATGAGCAGGGTACAGAGATAGTGCAGAAAATAAATAATTATGAGTAATTACTCCTATAAAAATTGGGGGGAAGGAAGGTGTAGAAGAAGGTTTCCCAGAGGAGAGGAATTCTGAGCTGAACAGTTCAACCAGAAGTTCACTTTCCCCGACCTTCCTCTCTGTATTCTTGAAAAAACGGCACTTGTTTGGGAAACTGAAAAAGACCATCACAGTGGGGTTTGATTTTCTTCCTTGGCAAGAAATGAAGGAGGAGGGCGCGGGGCCAGAAGTCATGGTAATCAGAGGAGGAGGGCCAGAACTTAAACAGTCGTAATAACCAAAGAAAAAGACTTTTAAATCAATTTTAAATTGAATTTACAATCATTATGAAGCATTATTTTCCTCCCTATCTTCCAAAAGGATCTAAATCTGCCAAATACCCTCACAAATTTATCCAGCACATTTGTTTCTAGTAGAGTGGAAATCGTTTGTGCAAGCTGCCCCTTGTCACGGGGAGGGGGGGTGAGGGGGGGCGTGACCTGGATATCTTTGCATTTTTTAAATTTATTTCAAAACCAAAGAATTATTACATGCCTCCTAACTGTGTGCCTCAGGTAGCCTCTCAGGATAAAATATAAGAAGCTGATTAAATATTTATCAATCTGATTAAGCTTATAACCACACTAGAAAGACGTAAGATTGTAAAACAAATTCAAGGTAAAATCTTTTTTACGGGTTATATGTATGATCATATGAAGAAAAGGGTAGATAGCACTCACTACAGTAACTTAAAATAAGGGAGAAGTGACTTGGGGATAGTATGGTTCTGGCAATAGTTCAAACAATATAGATATAGTTCTTAGGATCTTTGATTTCAAGCTGTCATCGATGGAGCATCTATTACGTGCCAGGCAGTTCAGCAAGGGCTGCATGCACATTTTTTCATTTAGTCTTATTATCATATTCCTAATGTAACTGACACTGTATCCAATTTACAGATGAGGAATTTGGAACCCCAGATTTACCTGTCTTCAGAAGTTTCACAAAAGTATAGAATTAAATTTAATGAGAGCAGGAGAAATAAGATATGGAGGACTTTTAAGGTACAACAGACAGTCCGAAGCAAGATGACCAAGGAACCTGAAGCACAAATTCTGCCTTTTTTACAGCCAGAAAGACAGCAAGCACGCACATGCAACCGTACGTGGGTTACCCTGTGCCTGCTCTCTTCCCCACTGTGTCTGGCTTACCTAATTTTCAGAATCCTTGTGTGACTGAAGGCACGTGCCAGTCCTTGGACTGAAGAAGCACCAGGATCTTGAATTTGGGGGCTGAAGCTGTGGGTGTGGGTCACACCTAAGGAGCTCAACATCCAGTGTGGTGTGGACTTTCCAGCTTCACCTACGCAAGTACAAATATACGACCTGTTCAACCTGCAGGAAGAAAAGCATGCATGAGTAATGGAAACATTTCTCTCCCTGCTATTTTTAAGGATTCCAAGGTAATCCATAAAACAGCTTGTTTCCTCTCAAGAAAAGCAGAAAGATACATTTATTTTGACTGACTATCTCTTCCCCAAATACCTCTCATAAATTCGTCACTGTTTCCCTAGCAGAACCCCAAATTCCCCAAACCAGAGAAGACAGTTTTATTTGTTATCCCTCATGTATTTCCACAGTCAACATCCAGTCCACAAAGTGCTGGTGTTAAAGCCTGCCTTCCGTGACCACGTGGCATTTCAATGAACCTCTTTAAATTATTGCTCAAAGTCCAGAATTTCATGGAGTAGAATTTGAGAATTGTTGGACTAGAATTTGCGATTTGTTGATCTGAGTTATTGCATCCTTAATTTTACAGGGAGATGAACATTTTTGCACAAGGAAAAGAATCTCACAATAGACAAGAGATTCATTTAGTTTGGACTACTATAAAAAATTATCAGAGACTGGGTGGTTTCAACAACAATCATCTATTTTTCATTATTCTGGAGCCTGGAAGTCAGAGATCGGGGTCTGATAGCGGTCAGGTTCTTGGTGAGGGCCTCCTTCTCGGTTATGTCCTCACGTGGCCTTTTCTCGGTGTATACACACACATACACCAAGAAAATATCTTTCATGTCTTTTCCTTTTTATAAGAGCACTAACCCTACATGAAATCTCCACCCTCATGACCTTATCGCCTTCTAAGGCCCCACCTCCAAATGCCATCATATGAGGCATTAGGGTTTCAACATATAAATTTGGGGGCGACAAACACATTCAGCTCACAGTACTTAGAAAATAGGCCTTTAAAATGTTTTAGTTATTGTAAGGGAGCATGTAATGAACACAAATGGAAGTGGCACCAGTGATACCTATTCCCAGCTTTCCCTTTCTGTCTCAGGTTCTAGCCCGGGAATAGCTCCAGGGACTCCTCCTAAGAACAACTGTGACTTGAGACTTATGTGAAATTAGTGCCTCTTCTTAGCATAGTCAGGTATATAAATCCTCCAGCTCCTGCAAAAAGATAAATGGGAGAGGATGGTTGCCTCTTGGGTTGTCACCCTGTTTAGATGTAGAATGTCAACTGTGGCTGCCCCAGTTCATGACCAGAGCTCAGATACTCTACAGAGCTTCCTCACAATGAAGCCACCCACAAATAGCAACAAATTCATCAGAAGAAAGTGCGTCTTTAGTGGTTTCACCTTGCCTTGGTTACAGCAGAAGAAGAGGCTTACCCTTTATCCACCTATTATTTCCAACATCAATTCAGAGAAGCAGGGGCTGTAGTATTATGCATTCAGTGACTTTATTAAGGAAGGCAATATTTATAAATACTGAGCTGAGTCTTCTCTGAGACAAGTGGGGAGTCTCTCGAGTTGCCACCCCATAGGAGAGACCAGAGCACCAGCCACCCCGCGGAAACCTTACATAATCATTGTACCACTTACTATTACTCCTGGACGTTTGCCATAGATAATGCCCACACTCCTTTCTCAATCCCTAAGACAAGAAAATGAGAGACATTTAACAAGCATCCTGTACAGTGTCCTCAGAAATCATAGCATAAGACTTAAAACCTTTTGAAAAGGATTCCACCACAACTAAGAGGTAGTAAAATTTTTAATTGATTCAATATGTAAAGAATTCATATTGCTTTTTACCAAGACTTATTTATAACTTTTAACTTAAATGTGTGATTCCATGAAAATTACACTGAAAATCCAAAGTGATATATAAAAAGTAAATTTATCAACCAACATGAAATACAATTTTAAACCATCTGAGTTTTGCTAACTTAAAACTTTAGTTTTGAAGCTTCTTCCATTTTTCCTGTATTTCTACGAAATGGATGATCTGTAGTATTACAATTACTCTATTACTAATTCTTTCTTACAACAAGCAAATACTTAATACTTACTGCATTCCAAATTCTGTTCTTGGCCCTTCCTAAGGAGTAGTTTGCTCTTTGATTAATCAATATGAGTATGCTAGCAAGGTATAGCCTCTCTATCTGATATCTGGCTTTAATATTAATAATAAGAATCATAAGGAACTTATATAATTTCAGGAATGCCTTCAAGACTCTAGATAGAGTAAGCATATCCTTACATTAAAAAATGAGAACATCAAGCCAAATAGAGATGAACTAACCCACCCAGGTTTTAGCTATTTAGCACATAATTCTGAGATGACCACAATATGCACTCAAAGTCATTACTGGTACATTGCAGTTATAAAATCACACAATCACATTCTTTCATACACAAGAAAAAGTTTTGGAGCAGTCAGGAGGTTGATTCACCATGTTTGGATTTAAATAGCTAAAATCACTAGTCAGTTAGCTGGGTACAGGGAATTTAATAAAACTGAGGCTAATGTCAAAACTCACGCAGCAAATTGAGAGGTTTGATAGCTTAAAGAGGAAGGTGAGGGAATTTTTCAACATCAAAATTCCTAGTGATGGCAGCAGTATTTGTCATTTATTTATTCAAAAATAATTGACCAGTCACTTTTGTGCCAAAAATAACAACTGTGAGCAAGAAGACACAGTCTTAGATTTTTGTTGAAGTTTTGGTTGAATTATTAAATAATTGAACAAGTATATGTTAAATCTGCAATTTAGATAACTATCAGGGGAAACTTCAAGATACCTTAGGGAGGGGAGAGAAATTTTAGGATACAATAATGGAAAGCGGTGATCATCAGGTTTGGAATGTCAGAGAAGTTCTCCTTGGTTAAGCAATTTTGTAGCTGGAATAACATGGATAGCATCAAGTCAAGTAAAAAAAAAAATGCTGGAGTGGTGGAAAGATATTCCAAGCAAAGAGGAACACGTGAGCAGAGTCTTGCAGTGGGAAGGAGCGTACCCCGTTAGTGGGAGACAGAGAAGAGTAGGGTGGCCAGAGGCACAAGGTAAAACAGGTGGCGTGAGGTGGGAGGTATGGACGAAGGTGCAGGCCACGTTAGGGAATTAGCACTTTATTCTAAGAACAAAGAGGTAGCATTGCAAAGATTCACAAAGAAGAGCAACTTGAACAAAAATAACTTCAGAAGTTCAGTCTGGCCACATGGGCAAAATGGTTTGAAAAAGGACAAGGAAACTAGTTTGAAAGTTAGAATTATTCAAGGGACACATAAAGGATTATGGTAGGACAAGTAAAAAAAGAGAAAAAGATAGGATGAATTTAAGGATGGGGTGAGCTTGTAGAAAGGACACCATATTTCTAAGCCTAGGAGACTGGAAGTAATGAAGTTTGTTTTTATAAATCAGCTAATTCATAAGAGGTGGGAAGTAGAGGGAGATGACACTCAAGGAATTCAATAATTTTGGATAATTGGACATTGAGATTGTCAGTCAAAGATAAATGGGAAGGTTAATAAATAACCTCAGGAGACTGGTGAAGCTTGAAATAGATACTAATAGAAACAAAAATGGTAATAGCTGGTGACTTGAGGGCGCTGGAGATTGTGTTTCAAGTGTCTTTTTTTTAAAAACTCACAGAAGCTCCATGGATTATAGAATTGCACCAGCTTTTCTTTGGGAATGAGGACATTTAGAGAACAAAAAAAAAACCGGGAAATTAACTTTTCTAAAGTCCCAGGCAATGTGGACACAGAGTTTGCACGCTAAAGCACCCTACTGCGGACCGCACAACTGATCCTCCAAGGAGACAGCACCGGTGGCCTACATCATGGTTGTGCACTGGGCCTTTCTGCCGTGAGGTGCCGGTGCAATCCCAGGACTCTGACAGCTCTCTTCTAAGTGTTCTCTGCACACTCAATTTCATGTATTGAAGCTGGTGACATTTTCTGAAGCTGTAAAGTTTTCTCACTTCACTGTTTGTTCTCTATTTTTCTATCTAGCATCTCTTTCTTATCTCCCTCTCTTATTTTTTCTTATGAAAATGTCTCAACAGTAATGAAGTTTATTTTATTGTTTACCATTGACATTTGTGATTTTTTAGTTTTTTAAAGATTTTATTTACTTATGTTTAGAGAGAAGGGAAGGGAGGGAGAAAGAGAGGAATAGAAACTCAATGTGTGGTTGCCTCTCGCACGCCCCCTAGTGGGGACCTGGCCCACAACCCAGGTTGTGCCCTAGGACTGGGAATTGAATCTGTGACCCTTTGGTTTGCGGATTGGCACTGAATCCACTGAGTCACACTAGCCAGGGCAATACATTTGTGATTTTAAATCATATATGTGATGTACTCTCTCTCTCAGACACACACACACACACACACAGTCTCCATACATGGGAAAGTACATGAGCAGAATCACACGATGATTTCTTGGGTTATTGAAAGAGGCTTTGAGCAAGGCCTGAATTTCAAAAATGTTCTTTTCTAAAAGAAAAAGAAGATATTAATTTAGTTTAAAAGGTTTCAGACATAATTTTTTTCTCTTCACCAAGTCCTTCGCAGTGTGCATGTAATGGTCGATACAAACAACAGAAGAGGTCACAAAATGTCTAAAACTTAAAAAAATAGAATCATGTCATTGTTCAATGCTGTTTTCTCTTCACTTCAAATCACCTGAAATGTCCCCATCAAATCACAATTCCCAGGAAACGATCTACAACAAACTTATCAAAATACATTAATTAATGAAGCATTATCCACTGTGCCTAAACAATGCCTCATAGATAAAAGTCATTAAACATGTATTTGTTGAATGAGTGAGAAAATAAATAAAAATATTTTAAAGACAAGAGTTGCTCAGATTCTTGCATAAAATGTGTATTTACTGTCAAAGAGTATCCTTGGGAATGGATTTGTATGCCTCTTGTTATTTAAATTGCGATTTAAAAAATCCATCCACTTCATTACAAATGGTAAGTAGATATAAGCAAAAACATAGAGATGTAAAACAACAATGAGAATGTGCAAGGAATTCAATGGTTGTGAACAAAATTGTTCTTGATTGCAACTGAGTTACCTGGATTTCTGCAACATGCACAGACAGGAGTCTACAATACCCTCCTCTCCTATCTAAGCAGCTTTAAATAATTTTTTAAAAAATAAAACATCCTGGCTGGTATAGCTCAGTAGATTGAGCACGGGCTGCAAACCAAATGGTCGCCGGTTCGATTCCCAGTCAGGGCACATACCTGGGTTGCACGCCAGGTCCCCAGTGGGGGCCACATGAGAGGCAACCACACATTGATGTTTCCCTCTCTTTCTCCCTCCCTTCCCTTCTGTCTAAAAATAAATAAATAAAATCTTTAAAAAAAAAACATGTTCAGAAGCTATATTTGCATATTTTTAATAAATACAATTACTTAAAAAGAAGTATGCTTTAGTTTTTAAAATATACATACTTACAAAATCTCTCCATATCAAATATTACATTTCTGCTTGTTTCTTCTGTTATAAAAAGGATATATGGGCCTATAAAAATCTTTTCTTAAAGGTAATAAAGTTTAAAATTCATAAAATATTTTAAATGCCCCATTGACTATTTGCAAGTATTTCTACTGACAGGTGGCTCATTTCAGTGAACTTGGGGCGGACAAATGCCGAGGCACATTATCTCTGAGGCATCTGGCCACTCCCACGCTGCGGCCTCCACCAACAGGCAACACCAGCGCCACCCCGCGGTGGGCCCTTTACTGAGTTGTAGTTTCTCTGTCCGTACAGCTACAATTTATTAGTTAGCAATAGCTTGCAGATTTTCATTTCTTTTTTTTTTTTTTTGCTAAAGAAAAGATCCTTTCTCACTCCATATTTTTCCCTTTTTATGTCCTTGTTAAGGAAAAATAACTTTGCTCTTTTCTTGTAATTTTGGAAACAATTCCAAGAAAATTGCCAAATATTGTTTTATTTTAGTGTTGCATCCAAAAGAATTTTCTGCTTATCTGTAGTATGAGACATAAAAAATTTCAACCAGTTTTATATCCCATTTATATAATACATTTTATACAAAACAGAGATGTATAATCTCTCAGACCGGTGTGTCATTGTGTCAAAGCATGTGTCATTGATTTAAAACTTCATATTCCATTTTTTCCCTTTTGCAACAGCTAATCAATTAGTAGAAGGTCACCAATTAACTATCCAATTTAACATTTTGGGAGTGGTCAAACAAAACTTGAAATGATAACAAACAAGAAAATGTAAATGCTATTTGGACCAAAGTGTTTGTAGGAATAGCACAAGCATTAGTCAAGTGCAACCAATTAAACATGATGCTCATTACCTCTGGAGATTGCACAATTCTTTCTTTGGATCCAATCGTGTGTTTAAATCTTTAACTTATGTGCAATGGAAAAGATGCATGTTGATAAAATATAAGTTACGTGTCTGAAGTGTATAACTATTGTAGTTATGTGATTCATCCAGGTAGACACCCTTCCTGAATGACTCTTGAGTGATATTTTTAAATATATATTGTTCTAGAGGTAGCGGTAAGAGAAATCACTGTATGTTCTTTGCTCCAAGCCCTAAAAGCTATTTAGTAAAAACCCTATCTCTTTAATTAATGGACCTCAAACTTCCCAGACGGTTGAATATACCCTATAATAGAGTATCTTTAAAGCAAAAATATATATAACATGCCTTCTTCAAGCCCACATGTAACAAATAAAGATATCAAATGAACTGACATTTCTGCATTATAGTTTAAAATAACATCCTGTGTGACTTCTACTATGCTGTGCTGTTAGCTCAGTTTCAGATTTTCTAAACACTGGCTTTGCTTTCAAAGAATAATGTCCCAGTTCCTGTACTGAGTGTGTGGAGACTGGTCCTGAAGCTGGGGGGAAAGTTAAGAATGTGTGGGGTTTGGCTGCAGAATTAGCCATGCTTTAGTGATCTCCTACATTAAACTGTTTCTTATTAATGGATCATGCAACTACCCACCATGCACCCTCCTCTCCGCCCCTCACACATATCTGACACATTCTCATAATCAATAACAAATGTTCATTCCCAAAGTTTTACTTTTTTCCTTAAGCCCACCCTGACTTTCATTATGATACAATGAAACCATCAACTATCAGAATTTAGTGTGTGGAGCAAGGCATATAAAATAAGGGAGCATATCCATCTTAAAAGTGTAGTTGATACTTTTGAAATGATATATGCAACATTTATTGACCTCATTTTTCTCTACAAAGATAATGAAGATTTATCCTAAATAAACAGAAAGGAAATATATAAAGTCGTGTAGATAACTGAAGAAAATATGACAAAAGATTTCAATGGTTTATTCTTAGAAACCTTTTCACTTTGGATGAAGATTTTGAAAGTGCCTGCTTTAAGATATTTTAAAAGATTTTCCAAAGTGTATTCTTTCCTTTTAAATCATTCTAAAGTCTATCAGTTCTCCCCAAATATTTAGCCCCCGCTTAGGTCTTATGACATCCACTATGACCCAGCACGAGAATGTAGCTCTTTATTAAACACCATGGCCAAGCACACACCCTTTTCTCAGTGTTTATCTTCTTACCTGCATTGTTGCACAAAGATGGTTGGTCCTTCTCTCTCTGATCCCCATTGCTTTCCCTGGCTGCTTTGTCAGTGTCCTGGCTATGGTCTCCATATAGATTCTTATCTAAATCTTTCATGGATTAATCTTATTTCTCACAGTTCCTAAGTGTAAATGTTCCACATCTTTCCTTCTGTCTACCTCTCTCCTGTCCTCCCTTTCTGAACTCCCACTGACCTTATCTGAACTGAAGACTAATAGTAAACTCTATGAATACAAGGATCTAGTTCTCTCTCCCCTCCCCCCCACTATATTTTCTGAAATTCTTTTGTGATAGTGTGCTACAGAAATGAATTAGTGGTGTGGCAATATGAATTGTAATTATATATCATTAGAGTAAGACAGGATTTTAGAGATCACCCATTTTACTCCATGTATGAAGAGAGAGTATAGAGATTTTCCTTCGCTGGAGTTTAATAGCCATTCGTTGAGCACATACTACATGTGAGGCACGATGCCAATACTTAAGATAATATAAAGACCATTACAATATAACTCTATGTGCAAAATAGAAGGCGCATGTACAAGACAGACATTTTACAGAAGAGGGGGTGTAATGTGTGAACAGTGAAGTCAAAGACCACAATCAGAGGAAGAGATACTCTGTCAGAAGGGAAAAACGTGGACTTTTCTGGGAGAATAAAGGGAGAAGGGCATTCCAAACAGAAAGAACAATGTTATCGGGAACTCCCGAGTGGCTTGGATGGAGCGTAAGATAAAGGCAAATATTGATGGAAAGTTTAGAAAGTGACTTGGTCATCATACATAGAAGTGTTACTTTGTATGATACAGGAGTATTCACAGTTCCTTCTTAAACTGCAAAGGAAACAGTGTTCCTATCTACGTTGACAGGTTAGAAGGGGTCTCAGCGCCAGTCCACGTCTCAGACATTTTCAGCCACAGTTTGAATGGGCTCATGGGTGTGACGCCAATAAAATTTGCCATTTACTATGTTACCCTTTGGCACAACAAACTTTCTCAAAACTATTTAATTGCCACTCACAAATTTTGACGGCTAAAACAGTATCATAACTGGCATAAATACTTTCTGAGTTTTAAAGTTTTGACCCATAAATCACTTAGAAAATGTTTTAGACTGTCTAAATATATGGCAGAGGGTGTAAATATATATTGTTATTAATATCTATATTGATTATGGTCAGAAAATGTTGTCTTTATGATATGGATTTTTTAATATCTGAGCTCAGTTGTGGTAAGCACTACCTATACACAAAACGGGTATCCACTTCTGGGTGTTTACCCAAAACAGATGATACTGGCATGTGCAGCAACATGAGTGACTCAGAAAACAAACCCTTGGCATCAAAACAGATACCAAACACAAGACACTACTAGTAAGTATGATTGGTATGAGTGCATTTATATACAATTTTAAATCTGACAAAACTCATTTAGAATGACAGAAATCATCTCAGTGGTTGCCTGGGGCCGGGGCTGGGGCTGGGGCTGGAGAAGGGGCTCACTGCAAAGGCTCAAGGGGACTTGGAATGTGATGAAATATTTCATCTCTTGATTGTGCTGGTGGTTACATGTATGTAAACATTTGTTAAAGCTTATCAAATTGAATTCAATATTTTTCAAATAAACATATTTTATTTTATTCAAATTATACCATAAAAAAGTTGGTTTAAAATGCAAAACAATAATATTTGACCTAATGATCTGACGCAATGATCCTAGTACAGTAGTACAGGATAATCCATATTACATAAACAGGAAAAAACATATAACTATATCTGCTTGTATGTACGCATGTCTCCTCACACAGAACAGGTTAGCAGACAATAAAAAGAAAATGAAAATTTCTTCTCCAGATAACTTTTCATCAAATATAAATTCATGCATCATTTGTATGATGAAAAAAGTTAAAGTTTTAAAGTAGCATTTTAAAACTGCTAAGAATGAAGGATTAGGAAAATATGAGAATTTAGAAACATGATCACTGAGAGCTGGGTTCTAGTTCCTCCGCCTCAGCACCGAGAAATGGATATGCTCCTTGTTTTAAAAATTCTACTTATGGACATTTCTTATAGATATATTTGAAGTTTGCAAAGACCTATTTAAGATGCTGTTAACTTTTTGCAGAAAAAAGTAGGGTAAATTTAAGTGATCACTGTTGGGGAATAATTTAAATAAAATATGGCTCAACTGTATACACAGAGTTTGAAAGAAGGAAGGAAGGAAGGAAGGAACTGTTGACAGAAAAGATGTAAAAGATAAAATTAGCAAATGTGTACCATATTACTGAGATTCAGAAAAAAACACTGAAAATCGTAACACCGACATTGAATTTATTGCAAACCTTTCATCAGTCATTTCCTTCAGAGAAACACAAATAGTTACAATGCAATGGGTCTGCAAATCTAAAACAAAATTAGCATTATTTGTGAGAGTTTATAAGTAAGATAACAAAGAAAAAGTTTTCTTTTGTTCTACAAGCTGATTCTTTTCAAAGGAAAATCAGCATTAAGAAAGATGGGTAAAATCATCTAAATAATGAACTACCGTCAAGCAAAGTTTTATTATAATAGATGAAATCATCCTGTTTGATAACGAAGTTTTATTTCTCATAATGCACAGTCTGTACAGAATGCAAAAGTATTAGGGGATATGTTATGTTCAAAATTACATACAATGTATAGAAAGAGGTCTCATGTTTGAAAGCCTTAAAAATTAATTCTTGGAAAAGGCCCACTTCCCAATGGCATACACTGTGCAATAGATGGAGCCCAGGCTAAGATTGACAGGCAATTTATGTGTATGGCTAACTTTTAAAAAAGAAGCAACAGATGTTTTAGCAATTCATTGACCTATGCATAGCAACAACTGGTCTTCTAGAATAATTATGAAAGATGCCACAAAATAATGAATGTCATTATCAGTGCCCTTAATGAAATTAAGAATAATTCCATGAAAAACATTGTTTTATAAATGACGTAGATACTGAAGAACAATTTTAATTATGTTCTGCATACGGAATTAAGGGTCCTGCAAAAAACTTGTTGAAAAGAACTTTTGCAACAGATTTAATATTACTATAGTTTTGTTACTCAGTTAAAATTTTAAAATCAAATTTGTGAGATCATGAAATAATGTGACAAATCTTTATGATATATCAAAAAGGTAAATGAAATTCTTCTTAAGCGACAAGAAAAACAAGATTTATTTTGTTACTATGAATATACTCATCCTTGGCTTTTTCAGGGAGCAGTAAGGACAACTGTCGCCATCAGTCTTTGGGAGGTGTTCACTGTATAGTTTCTCACAGTATCTCCGTCACACCAATCGCCAGCTTACCTAAGAATGACGGTCAACCCAAGAATTCTGTGAATTCCTCTGAGGAGTGTTCTCTGTCTCTCTTTCTAAAACTTTGTTATTTTAAGTCACATGACTAAAATCACGTTCTGATGATTCTTTTTTGGACCCTGACAGCCAGTTAATTTTTCATAGAAGTGCTTTATCATGTTTGTACCCTGAACTCACTCTCTCCTAACTTCAAGTTTCATAGTCCCACATGACATAATTCATTCATGTCACTCCCCCTCCCCATGAGACAATAAATGCAGGCACAAAATTTATAATCAGCAAGGTTAATGACTTTTTGTGGGGCCTACTTTAGAGGAAATTTCCATTGAACACATAGGCTCTCATTCCTAACGCTTCTTGGACACGGTTACACGAGGGCTGACCGAGCACCTGAGCGCTGCCATTCCACGAGGTGCAGTGGAAGGTGACATCTCTGCAGACGGACGGAGGAGGATTCCCCTTCAGCTCCTCCACGAGAGCTCTGCTGCTGTCGACAGGGTCTGATTCCTGGACAGTTTGAATTATTTGTTATGAGGTAAGTTTAGACTCCATTTGTGTCAATACGAATATTACAGGCAGATTTTATTTCAAGTATTCTTTAAAAGATAACATTTACTGGGAAATATAGAATAAGCACCTGAGTCTTGGCTAGTGTGATTCAGTGGATTGAGCGCTGGCTTGTGAACCAGAGTCAAGGGTTCAATTCCAAGTCAGGGCACATGCCTGGGTTGTGGGCCAGGTCCCCCGTTGGGGGAGCACAAGAGGTAACCACACATTGATGTTTCTCTCCCTTCTCCTCTCTCTAAAAATAAATAAATAAAATCTTTTAAAAATAGCTTAAAAAAAGAATAAGCACCTGAAAGGATGAATAGCTAACATAGGATTCTGGTTTGACTGTGTTCATTACTTTTTAGGCAACTTGTAAAAAGTCTCTCAGATGCCTCCAGGTTTGCACTTGATTGTTTTAATGTCTACAGTAAAGATGAAGTCCTTTTGTAATTTCAAATAAACTATACACTTGTTATTGTCATTGCCTTAATTAATATTGGTTAACTTAGATTTACTTGCCAGGTGGCTGCTCACTCAGATACTCAGCAATCTTATCTACCTTCTAATTCAAGATTTCGATTGCCATCAATGTAGTTGAGGATAGTCAAGGCAATATCAGTCTAAACTGCTCTCTGCACTTCCGGCCCTGCATATCCAACAATGTCTTAGACGTCTCCACTTTTACGTCCTACAGACAGCAAAACTCGACGTGAACAGAACTGAATTCATTGACAGGAGCCAACTCAACAAGGAATCCCATATTAAAATGTCGTGGCTTAAGCCTAAATACCAACTGCAGCAGAATTCATAGCTAAATGCTGAAAGCAAACACTCAACTGGCCGAATATGGGACCAATGAAGCATCAAATCAATAAAGATAATAATGAATTATAAACCATTTAAAATTAGAAATCCTCAAGTCCTTATTTATAATAAGAAAATAAGTAAGTCAAATGCTTGGGGAAATAGGAGGACTCTGAGAGTACAATGCCAGCTGATACTGTGCAGAAGTGCTGGAGTTGGAAGATAACTTTGTAACCAATATAGAAAAGATGGGTTCACATAAGAATCATCAATGCATGATGAATTGTTGTGGGGTGGGGAGGGATAAGAGAAGAAAGATTTTAATGAAGAGCACATGTTTATTAGTATGTCTGGAGTGTCTCTTCATAAAATGTTTGTAGTTGCAAAGGGGAAAGAGTAACTATTTGTGGTAAAATGAGACAAGAACTTGATGAGGTGATCAAAATGAACAGCATCCACGAGAGGTAAGTGAGCATCACATGCCTGTGCATGCATTACCCTGAGAAGGACACGCAGCACTTATGTAATGTTATAACCTGGAATACACAGCCTGAGTCTAATCAGGACAAAATATCAGACAATTTCAATTGGAAAACATTCTATTATAGAAAAGAATGAGGCTATATTTCTTTTAAAAAGGAAGACAGTCTAAGGAACTATTTCAGATAAAACAAAATTATAGAGATACATAATGAAATACAATATGTGATCCTGGATTGGATCCAGTTCTGGAGGGAAAATATGTTTTAAAGAACATTATTGGATCAATCAACAAAGTTGGAATATGGATGTTACCTGAAAGCATTTTATCAATGTAAAATTCCTAAAGTGGAAAATTACAGTATGATTATATAAAGGAATGTCCCTATTCTTTAAAATATACACACTGATATTTTCAGAGATAAAAATGTATAATGTGAACAACTTACTTTAAATGGTTCAGAGAAAGTGATACTCATCTATCACTATCTTATCTATACACCATCTACTTATCTGTCTCTCTGTCTGTGTACACCTGTATAAGAGAGAGAGAATAAAATGTCTGAGGTTCTTTGTATCACTTTTTACAACTTTTCATTAAGTGTGAAACTCTTTTCAAATAGAATGTTTTATTTACAAAAAAAATTAATTCATTTTTCTTTCATCTAAAACTTTCTTTTCTCCACATTTAAATGAATTACATCAGCAGACACTGCTTGTCCACATAGAAACAGTGACGGTGTCTTTAAATCCTTTGCTTTCGTGTCTCTGTTTTAATCAACCACAAGGCATGGTAATTCCACTTTATAATTATGTCTTGAATTTGTGCATTTCTTCCCCTCTCATTACCCTCATAAAGATGAAAACAAACGTTTTCCATCTCAATCGAGATTAGTCTTGAGGATTGTCATTCACTTGGACTTCTGTAGGATGACAATGACCCTAACCCTTGACCCCGCAATTCTTTCTCCACCGTACAAGCAGCAGTCTAATGTGAAGCTCTGGAGTGCAATTCTGATTTTCTTACAATGTTTAAAATCCTTTCCGTTGACCTCAGAATGAAGTCTGCCTTTTTAGCATGGTTTATGTTACTTAACACTTACATCCCCTACCTTTGCAGCCCATCCTTCTTCGTGGCCAGATCCACCACAATAAATATTAACTTCTTGAAACAGATGTCATCTCTCTTTCCTCTGAGCCTTTGCTCATGAAGTTTGCTCTGGAACACTCTGCTCCTCTCTTTTCCTTGGTATATCCTACTCGTTTCAACTTTCAGGTCTTGGTTTAAACATCACTTCCTTCAGGACACCTGTCTATCTCACCCCTAAAATTGTGAGGTGCCTCTGCTCTGTCTCCCCTTGTCCTCTTGTACTTCCCTCTCTCTGTGCACTTAACGCAGGATCACAGCTGCTCACTCACTGAGTTGCATGTTGTCGCATTTCCTTGATCATCGTTGCATTCCCAAATCAAGATTAGAGCCTGGCACTGAAAAAACTATTTTCTATAATAAATGAATGACCATGACAATATGCTAGGTTTATATTTTTTCAATAAAACAGTTAATAAGGGCAAAGAAACTTCTTTGTCCTTATGAAATCCATATTCCAGGGAGTTAATTGGACAGCATGTATAATATATTCTGAAATACGAGAAGAAAAACTGATTAATAACATAAAATATGAGTGTTCGTATAACAAAAAACAATCGTATTTTATGTTATATTAATTGTATTGGCCACTCTGTGTCTAATGCATTACACTGAATAAAACAAATACTTAAGTCTTGTACTTCCCCCAAGGATTATTATTCTGGGGTTGCTGCCGGAAGCCATGGGTTGGTGGCAGCACCCAGATGTGGTGGTCAGGGCAGCAATGTAACGATGGCGGCGGTGGGTGGGGGCTCTGGTGAAAACCGGCCGTGAGGATGAAGAGCGTGCTGAAGCCAACTGTGGTAATGATGATAATAAGGGCAGACTGAGGCCAGCTTGAGAATAAGATTAGGACGCCATCTCAATTTAGTCACTTACCATCTTGGAGAAGTTATCTAAATTTTGGATTATCTATACAGTGGGGAAATACAGCTTACTACACAGCTGAAGTGAAAATTAAATGAGATTATTTCAATATTTAATTCTTTAGGCACATAGCAGTTGTTTAAGAAATGGCTAGTTTGTTGTTTTATTCTTGTTAACTACTGCACTCTTTATTCTTATCTTCAGCCTTCATCAAGTCTCAACTATCTGACAGCTTAAATTCTTTGCTCAGTTAAAATCTTTCTGGAGTCAAATATTCCACCGCTCTTTTCAGTATGTAGTGATCATTGTTTTCAGGAAAGTCCACTTTTCTACATAGCTTGTGTCATACAAGTCATGGAAGCTCTCTTCTCCTCATTCATTCTCAGTGACTAAGGCAACAGCTTGACTTAAATTTATTCAGTGAAACACACACACAAAGAAAAAATTCATTTGACCACTTATCTAGGAAGTCATGAAATAGCACATCTGTATTCAAAATTTAAATGCACTCAAATACTACTACCAATTCTTATCAACTACAGGAAGACTTTATATAGTAAAATGGACAGCTTCCAGGAAATACTGATGCTTATATTTGGCAAAAATAGAAATGGTCCCTTCAATTTTCATTCTCCATTTCTTCTATAACAATAGAATTTTTAACTGTTACATGGTTACCCATATATGGCTACTACCCCCAGGTTTCCTTGAACAGAGGTACGGCTGCATAAGGTACAGCCAATATGATCTGAGTGGCGGTAGCGGAGACATCTTCCACATCTTCCAGCTGTGCCTGTGCAGGGATGAGGCGCGGCCACCCTTGCTCTCTCTCTTCTCACCGCTGCAATGCAGACATAGAGCAGAATCTGGAGCAGTCGTCTTGGACCACAAGACAGAAGCCGCATGTTTCACGTTGCAGAGTAATAACATAGAATGAGCTTGGAGCCCTAATGACTTAAAGATCATACTTTTATGTGATTGATTAATAAACTTCTGTCTTGTATAAGCTAATGTAACATCAGCTGAATTATTGTCTAATGAATGCAATAAACTTCAAGCATTATTATGCAAAGGGAAGAAGCTGCAAAATGAGGATTCCTGGAGAAATATATGGGTTGGCTTACTTTGTGTCATATTCCTACCTTTGAATCAATCAACATTAGCTAAAGGGTGGAAAAATATTGTCTGGGTCACATACCTATTTCTGTGACCAGGAGTGTGTTATGTGTGTAATCTCAAAGAGCGCGCTACTAGGAATGGCAGTCCCAACAGAATCATCTTGGATCACACAGCAATCATTTCTTAATAGTGCTGAACAGTAAAAATCATAGATGCTCTCTAGGGACCAAAAAAAAGCAAGAAGCTTTAACATTAAAGTATATTTTTCAATATTTGAACACATGAGGAAAAGCAGTAACAAACAAAGCTTTCTGACTGGGAAAAGTATCCACCCTTCAACCGAGTCTTACCAAAATAAAAAATATAAGTCTGACAAGACAGAGTATCTCAAGACAACATTAAATGATGCTTACTCCTCTGAAATCGTCCTTCTAGTTATCATGGAGGATTGGTCGGAATAAGGCAAAGCTTCTAATCAGTTTATCACTCTGCTCTTCGACTTTGAATTCCTTTCCAAACAGCTGACCCTGTTTCAGTAGGAGATTTTAAAGATCGTGGACTTTGAACTGGAGATGAAGATTTTAAATCCTCTCTACTCTAAGTTTTATCCGTCTGATGATTACAAATGTGAGTTGCCTGGTGTGCAGATGAAGGGTCTTAAGGACAGCACACAGAAAAGTACGTAAGGCTCCTCGTGACTTTTATCTGCTCTTTCAAAAACCGCCCCAGTTTGTATAATGTCATTAAAGCCCTCTACTCCAATATCACATGTGGAACTTATCATACTAGGACTATTTTTCATGCTCTTTATTTGTGGATTTAGCTCTAGTTCTGCAGCTCACTTTTTCGTTTCTTCCAATGACTGACCTGCAATTGATTTATCATTATCTGTCTACTTGTCCTTGCTATCAGGACTCATGAATCCATCTTTTCTAGCTACTCCTAAAATTATTTTTTCTCTTAGTAGCATGCTCATGGTCTACAGAGAATAAAACATTCTGGGGTTCAAATTAGCTCTCAAAACTTTCTACAAGTAAACTGTTCCCAGTAAGAGCCACCGTACACGAAGTCACCCATTTACCATGTCTTAGTCTCGTGACCGCAGCCCATTTTAACACCAGCATATGAAAGAATAAAAAGGAGATAAGTATTGAATTAAATATGTCATTGGAAACATATTTGGTTTCTAATTCATTCATCCAATTAGCCCCTCCAAAATTTTATAAATGTTATTTTTCAGGTCAATTTAATGATAAAGAAGCTTTTCAATCCTTCAATTAAACTTCTCGAAAGTATTCTGAAGAACAGGAAATTACTTCTTTGCCAAGAGTAAATGAGGTTGAATAAGAAAAAATTTGAAATTAGTTCCATACTTTGAACCCACATTTCCTGGGGGGTCTATGCTTGGCAAAATATTCTCCAAATTCCATTTATCATGTATTGTTTGCCTAGACAAAGCAGATAATTGATACAAGATAACATGTTCGTTTTGATTTTTTTCACACTTTAAGGGTATTTATTCACTAAAAAGTCTAAGTTTATTTCTGCAAGTAATCATGCTCTAGAGATTTCCAGCATTTCCTTCAGCTCTGGAGCTGGAAGTCACTTAATTTTGATACGCTTCCTTTTAGCAACTGAGACAAGAAAATGAATTATACTTAAGAAGAGTCCATGATGATTCCTTTTGTATTATAGCATAATAATCATGACAATGTTTTTTTAAAAAATGTAGTGGAGTACCTATTTCAAACCTGGCAATAAAATATATCTCTTAATTTCTAAAATGTGACTTTTATAATGAAGACAGAGGACCTTTGTCAAACACCGAAAACAACCCAAGTCCATTGTTAAGAAAAAAGAAATCAAGCAAAGATTAAAGAACAGATTTCTAACTTCAGGTTGATATTTACTTTTTTCTAACTATAAAAACAGGAATAACTCAAATTAGAATTAATGTTGTTAATTTTAACTTTATCTTTAATTTTAATCTTTTTATCTACCATCACTTGAAAACCTCTAGGTGTGCCTTGGCTACAAAATGTTACGTAATTGTGAAGGTGGAGCTCAGACGAAACACCACTTCAGTCTTCCAGTTCCTTGATTTGTTCACTTACTTATTCACTTCACAGAAGTAAAAATTTTAAATGTGTATATATCCGAAGATAAGCTCAAAATTGAGCAACATAGAGAAATTTGAGACTAGACAGATGCCCAATCTAGTCATAGAATTGTAGTGGAAAAATTAGAAATAATCATAACCAGAATATAATTTTAGCCATTAATGCTCATTAAATGATTCAAATATACAGAATTAGAATTAGAATGGAGACATTTATTGTACATATTATGATAAATTAGAATTTTAGTTTGATTTGTAATTTCAATAGTACAAGGTATCAGTAACCAGAAATTAAGACTCCAAAATTTTATTCCCTCAAACTCTATCTATCTCCCACCTCCTTGCCTTATTCTCCCTCCCCAGGATTTTTTTTTTTAATCTAACAAACATAAAATAAGAAATAAATTGTGAATTCCATAGCACCCAAGGATAGGAAGTTTACATTACCAAGAATAGAAATTATGGAGTTTTACCTGAAGTAGGATAGGAAAAAACAGTGTTTTTAAAAGATTAGAAAGAAGTAGAGAGCAAAATATTAGAATTCAGTAGAGAGGCTAAATTTCTGTTTAGAAAAAGAAAAAGAAAATCTGAATGTAAAACAAGAGAGTCAGATGGGAAGGTCAGCATGAAAGCAATAGCTTTCTTTCAGGTAGAGCTTTGCACACAGTCTTGAGCTCTGGATGTGTGCATTTCCAGAGAGAAACAGTTTGCGAAATCCATTGTAGTTATCTATGCACGGAGTAAAAGACTACTCATTCACTGTGGCTTATCAAAATAGGATTAGGAAATGTTATGCTTCACAACACAAATGATCCTAAACAGACCCCTATTCACAGTCTCTATCATAGGGCCAGACTTTACTCTCTTACCCAAGGTTATGATTAGCATTAGATTTTAAGAAAAGTTTTAAAGTGTCATAGGTATAACAATATTCATCAAACTAAGTGTGTCCCAACATACTCTAAGCTGAATATGTGTAGCTATCAGATATTTCATCACTATGACATTCTTGATAAAAAACTTTTCTAGCTGATGCTGTGCATGTTTCAGAGGGCTGATTAATTTCCTAAACCTACTTATATAGTTGACAAAAGAACCCTGGGACTTTTATATAATAAATGTTGTTCTAGCTATTGTACATGGTACAAAAATTTTTAAAAGCTCACTCTACTCTCCTAAGAGATAAATCTTTTTTTTTTATTTTAACTGGCTCTAGCAGCTTAGTTAAACTCATGTAACTAATGCATAGTAAATAAATTCATAATTCTTCTCTAAACCCTCAAGATTTAATGAGCTTCATAAAACCCAGTTGTATACAATCAATATTTTGAACCTACAGACATAGAGCTTACTTTAAGTTTATAGAAAATAAGAACTTTCTGTGAATGCCGTGTACTTCACTACCCAGATGGATCCTTTGGGAAATGATCAGCTCATGAGACTTGTAAATACAAACAGCACACTTATGTGAGTGACTCAGGAGTGCTCTCTCACCCCTTCCACCACGTGAGCATGGTAAGCCTAAGACAGCTCTCTGTGAATAAGGAAGCAGACTCTCACCAGACACCAAATCTTCCAGGGCCTTGATCTGGGACCTCCCAGCCTCCAGAATGTTGAAAAAAAAATTCTGTCATTTTCAAGCCACTCATTCTATGGTATTTTGTAATAACAGGCTTAAATGATTATGACAGATAATTTAAAAAGGAAGTAAATGCTAACATCACACTTAATGAGGAAAAACTGGATGCATTTCCCCTAAGATCAGAAACAAATCAAGAATGTCCACTCATCATGACTACTCAGCATCACACCGGGAAGTTCTACCTAATGTAATGAGACAAGAAGTAACAGAAGGTATTCCATACAGGAAGAAAAAAGATTTTCTTTGCTTGCAGATGTAGGAGATCCCAAAGAATAGGGGAAAACCCTCCTGTAACTAATAAATGGATTGCTCTTTTATATGTCAGAAAATAAGACTTTGAATTTTAAAAAATACAATAACTCCAAAAAAAGAGATATACCTGGGCAAACACCTGACAAAAAATGTACAGATTCTATACACAGAACACTATAAAACTCTAAGGAAAGAATTTTTAAGTAAATGGAGAGATATTCCGTGTTCATGGGGTAGAAAAATCAATGTTGTTATCAATTTTTCTCAATTTGATCTACAGATTCAATATCATCCTAATAAAAATTTCAGCAAGCTATTTTTTATATATTGACAAACTCATTGTAAATTCTGTAAAGAAAGAAAAAATATTCAATACAATACTGATAAACAAAATTGGAGAACTTAGAGTACTCAACCAAAAGATTTATTATAAAGCTACATAATCAATATAACATGGTATTGACAAAAGAGTAGACATAGGTCAACATTGCAGAATAGAAGGCACAGAAAAAGATCCCACAAATATAGCAAACTCCAGGCGACTTGGGTTTGGTGAAGAGTTTTTACACACAATATCAAAAGCATATTACATGAAAGAAAAACATTGCTAAGTTGGGCTTTGTTAAAATGATGTACATCTATCTGTGAAAACTTAAGAAATGAAAAGACAACTAACAGACTTAGAAAAGAACCCTTGAAAAACAAACATCTGACAAAGGACTTTTATCCAAAATGTGTAAAGAACTCTTCAAACTTCACAATTAGAAAATAAATAAACCAATTCAAAAATGAATAAAAAATCAGAACAGACACCTCATCAAAGAGAGACAGGTGGCAAATAAGCAAGCACCAGAACAAAAACTCAATATCATTTGTAATTAGGTAACTGCAAATTAAAGCAACAAAATACCACTGTACATCTATTGAAATGGCTGAAATCCATAGAACTTATAATAGCAATTGCTGGCGAAGATGTGGAGGAACAGGAACTCTCATTCATTGCTGGTAGGAAAGCAAGACAGTACAGCTACTGTCGAAGACAGTTTGTCAGTTTCTTACAAAGTTAAACAGTCTTCTCCTATGATCCAGTCATCACTCTTAGTTATTTACCCAACTGATCTGAAAAGTTATGTCAACACAGAAATGTGTATGTGATTATCTATAGCAGTTTTATTCATAATTATCAAAACTTGGAAGCAGGCAGGTTGAGATAACTAAATGCATATACTCATATATTCATTCAAAAACATTTATAGTCAACTGCAGATCAAATAAATGAATTTCCAATAGCCTTAAGTTGCTAGCTGAATTATTTTTTAAAAAACTGGTGCAAGGTCAATGATGACAATGCAGATCAGAAACCACAGTTTTGTTCGGTATCATCATCTAATTATGATGAAATCAGTCGATATCACTTTCAAAAGACAAAGGAAAGTAAACAAAGGGAAGCAGATGAAGGTGGAGGCAGGTGCGTTCGTAATTCGTTAGCTATATTTGCAACAGCCTTTGAAGACAGACACAACCGACATGATTATGACTTTCCTTTGAGGCCTGTGTTCAATGGCAGATCAGTAACCTGATACGTTTCCTATGTTTATCTCCATAACAGAGATCTATTTTTAAACCAGCTAACACAAAGCAAGGTTTTGTTTTCTGTCATTGCAACACCCAGTGATAGGCCAGGCCATCTGGACAGACTGGCTGGGGACTGCTGGGGACTCAGGAGACGTCTGTAATGAATGGGTTACCTCTGTGGAGCTGTCAGGGCACAAATAGAATTTTTCCAAAATGATCCGTTTATTGTTTAGAATGACAGTTCTCAGATTTAACTATTGCCCTTTTAAGAGAGAATAATATATTACGTTGTGTGCTGTCATGAATCAATAGAAAGTAAGGGAAAACCGGACACTGAGTTCAGTTCCTATCTTGTTATATGTGGTGGGAAGGGGTGGGGGTGCGTAAGATGTCTTTAAAGAAATAGATGTTCTAAGTCCCACCTCAAGGAAGCACACTCCTCTCCCTTGGACGAGAGGACATCTAACCCCTTTCAGCCTGGGGAGAGGCAACAGGCTGGTGTGTGCCAGTCACATAAAGACACAAGCCATCGTTATAACACACGAATTCTGCCTTTGTCCACGTGTTCTTCTTTTCCAGAAAAAAATGATACTTTCCCCCTGTCCAGTTAGCTCATTTGGCTAGAGCATCATCCTCATATGCCAAGGTTGCTGGCTGATACCTGAAAGTACTAAGCAAATTATTGTTACTACTAACTTCTCTTTATCCATTTGCTGCCTGGCTCAGAGGCTCAGATCCTTGTCATTTTTTCCCTCCCTTGAAGCACTTCTTAAAGATATATCTATTTTGCCCTGGCCAGCTCAGTTGGTTAGACCATCATCCCATACACCAAGTCGCAGGTTCCATCCCGGGTCAGGGCACATACAAGAATCAACCAACGAGTGCATAAGTAAGTGGAACAAAAAAACAGCATTTCTCTCTATCTCTGTCTAAAAAATAAATAAATAAAGTGAAAAAAAGAAAAATGATACTTTCACATCTTATATTTGGAGTTGCCAGAAAATTCACTGGGCACTTCCTCCGATAGGCCCCCCCGCACAGTTTTGCTGTGTGGAGAGAAGGGCACAGTTGGAAGAGCAAACGCATGAAAAGGGTCCTCTGCCCTGCCCACTTGAAGTCTCCTTCACATCTTTAGGTATAAAATTTCCTGAGCCAAATGGGGAAACAAAAGCCTGTTCTCCTTGTTATTAACTTGGGGATAGAAACGCCTGTCACTTGACCAGTGCTTAACATACAGGCAAGAAAACTTAGTAAAATATCTGTTTCTCCTGCCTACATTTTCCTGTGTCCCATTTTTGAAACTGGGGGTTCTTATAAGTTTGATTAAATTTATTTTTAAATCCTATTAAATCATATTCCTCTCTCTATATATACATATATATAGAGAGAGAGGGGAATATATATATGTGTGTATGTGTGTGTATATACGTATATATACATACACACACTCTTCGGAGAAGTAGCATTTCCCCTGCATAATCAGCAGCTCTCGAGGCAGCATAAGACAGCAGTGGTCACGAGGTCCGGGCGGCCGCCAGTCTAAAAGATAGTATCTTTTCCTAAGTTATGTTTCAGCTCCTGAGCCCTAAGGTAGAATGACACCCTGGCTACTCTCCCACGAGACTGGATAGAGGAATGGAAAAGATCTCAGAGCTGCCTTCAAGACCTAAAGAAATAATTTATTACCCTTGCCTCATCTCCCACCAATCAGCTCCCAGCATGATCTCGAACTCCCAACCACCATTCTTGTGATTTTGGCTTATGTAGTCTGTAACCTACATGCCATTTTCATTGGGGAGTTCGGGTTTTTGAACATTAGCTTTCTGTTCTCCTGTATGGAGCCATTCATAATAACACAGCAAGTCTTTCTCCACTGCAGTTCTCCATGTCTAGTGTTTGGCTCCGCTAGTGCTGGGTGAATGAACTGTTTCTGGTCTGTAAGGTTTTCCTGGAGTAGTCTCTTGCCTCAGATCAGCTATTTTCAACCTTTTTCCTCACTTGGCATGCATAAACTAACTACTAAAATTCTGTGGCTCACCAAAAAAATGTATGTTTTACTGATCTGACAAATAAAAAATAGGTACAATTTTGATTCATTCACACCAGATGGCTATTGTTGTGTTGGCTGCTGTCACTTTTTTATTTGACAGTCTCAGGGAAATGAGGTCAGTGCTTCAAACTAAATAGTCAGGCATTGCATGTTTTCAATATTCTTGGGGCATAGTCAAAAATCTCTGCCTTAGGTATATTTGCAGGCCATACAGCAGGACCTGCTTGAAGTCAAAGTTTTTCTTTCAATTGGAAAATTTAAATTTATCAGAGAGAACACACCAGGTATTCCAGAGGCAAGGGAAGGGACTCTGTGGACGGGAGGGAGAGAAACAGTTCCCAGACAGTGGCAAGAGGACAAGGACATCAGGGTCTTAACTGGAACCTGACCCAGCTGGTAGGGCCTCAGACGGAAATGGCTGTGCGACAAAGCCAAACTTTAGGGATTGTGGCTTCCAGTTTTGCCAAAGACTTGCCCCCATTCCCAAATCAGTTAGGAATTATGAAGCTGTCAGAGCTTGAGGGGCCACTCAGACCACGATGACGAGCAGTGTAGCCCCGACTCCACTCTGCTCTGGTTAACTTGGTGGGAGGACAGGATGCAGAGAGAGGGATAAACCCCACCGAAAACTCAAACTGAAGTCCCTTCAAGTTGGGAGTCAAACTTCAATTGATTTAGCAGAAATAAAGGTAGTCGTATCTTTTCTCAGCCGATTTGGAGCTGCTCCTTCATACTTTTTACTCACAGCTTGTCTCACTTAACTCTCAGAACAACTCACGCCATAAGCACTGCTATTCCCTTTTAGCTGTGATGTCTGTTGCGGATCTCGGGCACAAAGAGATAGTGTAATCATAATACTTGGTTCATAATACACTTTTGACATTGGTCCATATTGGCCATCTATTATGAAATTGACTTATAATTTTTGGTTATTTTAAATTATGTAATAAGCACACATGAAACTACCATTCAAAATAAAAGCTAGGAGCTTTACCTGCACCTAAGTACCTCTCCCACACCATCTCTTTGCTTCCCCCATGCACAGTAACCACCTTCTCAACCATTTTAGTCCATTTTTATATGGCTCTATTATATATATCTGCCGTCCTAAAATGTTTGTTTTTATTATTTTACATTATAAAAAAGAAAACATGTTTTGAGAACTGAATTTTTATGCTCATTATGTTGTTATATTTTATCTATGTTTACTGGGTGGGACTGCAATCTATTCATCTGACAGCTCTACAATATTCTATTGTGTGACTGCACCATTCCCCCCATCCAAAAAGGGCACTTGGGTTGCCTCCAGGTTTTGCTATTACAAACAGTGCTGCTGAGACTTTTTGTGTATATGTCCCCTATTGAACATTGGGCTCTGCACCTCCCTTTCCCACCGCCCCACATTCCAGCCCATTCTGAAAAGCATTTCTAATGCATATACCTTGGCTGGAATTCAAGGGAGTTCCACAGACCCCACAGACAGGCCATATGGAAAAGCAATATGACTCCATGAGAGGAAAGGGAAAATGTATCAAAATGGAGAGAAAACAATGAAGACCATAAGCAAAAATAAGTTGGTCTCCACCCTGAAGACGTCTATGGGTGTTCAATGACAGGAGCTGTGGGTTTGAGAAAAAGCAGAGTTAACAAGTCCAGCAGGAGTCTGGCAGCCATGTGACTTAGGGAACTCAAAGAATGAGAAGTGAAACAACCTTGGAGATTAGGGAGCGAGTGGCAGGGTGAGTGCAGGCTTGGAGATGCCCAGGGAAAGACTTTCACCATCAGCCTCTGCAAGCTTGGGTGTTCGAAACCATGCGCTTGCTAGCGACATGCCCCTTCTTGACATCAACGTCAGAATTACCCTTGATGTATTTTAATCAACTATATTAATATGGAAAGCTATCCATTCTACATTTTAGATATTCCCAGGAGAGTGGAGGTGGAAGACAAGTATAAAGCAACTAGGCAACATGTCGTGGATCAAATTTTAGAGCAAAACACATATAATTACTGCCACAAATATAGCAAACATAGACCTGAGAGTGTGCCACCCCGCAACACTTTTTATAACCTTCCCATCGCCCCGGTATTACATTCCACCTTTAAGCATAAACCAAAAGACCCTTCATCAGGTGGCTATTGCCCACCTTTCCAGTCCCCTCTCCCACCACGCTCTCACAAGGTTTAGTCATTCCCGTTACAGACATAATGCTGTTCCCCAAAGTTCCATGATTTACCAAGCCTCCTTTGTTTATGCTGTTCCTACTGTCTGAAAGTCATCCCTTCCCCTGACTTCTATGGAGCTCCAAGAGGTACCTCAGTGTCACTCCCTTCTGGGATCATTTGATTTTTCTGAGCGCTTCTTTAGTCCCTTAACCTCCCTTCTTCTCCCTTCTTCCCATCCCCATCCCCAGGCATATAAAACAGACCATCACTCTAAAATATACTCCTTGTTTAACCCCTGCCACACTATTTTTCCTCCCATTAGATTCCTTTAAGGTGATCAATAAAATAAATGGCATTTTGTAGGCACTCAAGAGAAGTTGATATGGTAGATGTAGTAAATGCCTTACTGTACTCACCTCAACAAGCAGGTGTCAGGTAGCAGCTAGGAATGAGCAACTAGAGGGGAAACAAAGGCAGGGCCCTCAACATTACTAACAAAGAGCTTAACACAGGAGGCTGGAAGCAAAAGACATGCCTCGCCAATGAACTCAGCAGTCCTGAGCTTGGCTTGATAAGATTGCCGGGTGTCCCGAGCATCACAAGAAAAATAGCGCAGGAGGAGCGGAGAGTCCTCGAGACTGTGCTGAGAAAAGGGGCTTCAGTAACAATCTTACTAAGATTGCTGGGTGTGCTGAACATCATAAGCAGCGATTGTTCAGGGAGGGTACTCCTTGAGATTCTATGACTGGGAAAAGGAGCTTCTGTAACAATTTCACTACTAAGACAAAGAGCCTTTACTAACCGAGAAAGCCAGCCTTTGTAGCTGTGCATTATTCCCAAGGAGAAGGAGCGGGAATCTAGAAGCCAGATGAGGTATACAACTCCTGAACCCCAATAGTTCGGGCACACACATTAGCCAAGTGCAGCTTTTTGCTCACGTGTAGAAATAAATTTGCATCTCATTTCCACTCTATGTGCTTGTCTTGTCTCTTGCTTGAATTATTCTCTTGTGGGTGGGACAAGGACCAAGGCAGGGAAGCAAGCCTCTCGAGCCTCTTGACCTGGGTCTCTCTCTCTCCATCCGTAATCCTGGGACACCCGTCTCCCAGCTGCTGAGGGTAATGTGGGCTAATGGCTGACACCTGCAACCCCGCGGGCCAATTGACCTTGGCAGACAGGAACCAACTTGCCAGAAGTTGCCCGGGAGGAGGTTATGCCAACCTTCGCCTGGGGTAGGCCCACGACTGACTGATGAAGGGACACAAAGCCCTGGCCACGAAGACTGTGTCGGTGTCTCATGGACTGGGCCAGCACTAGACCTGCCCTGAGAGCACATCCTTTCTCCACTCCTCCTGCTCCTGTGTCCTGCCTCCCTCCATCCCTTGCTGCTTTTCCCTGAAGAGCACATCCTTTATAAAACACATGCACCCGGAGCCCTGCTTCAGGCCCCGATCTAGGGAGTACTCCTTGAGACAGGTGGGTTTTTAAACTGAATTACACTGGATTGAATAACTTGTCCAAGGAAAGCTGGCATTTGAGTTTAAGTCTCTGCTCCTGTAAAGTCCTGGTTTTACCAGCATATCAAATGTCTCTCTGCAATAGTTGGAATGGTGTGAGCAACAATTACATGAAACAGAAATACAGATAATATAAATAATATAACTTAACATACATAAAAATACATATCTCTGCAGTCTGTCCCACCCATTAACGGTAAAACAGGATAATTAATGTAACCCATGAGTCTCAGTTCCTTCATTAGATAAGCAGGGATAGCTACCCCATAGGATTGTTTGGTGGTATAAAAGTGGCAACATGTAAATTATCTACCATAATAACAAATGCTCAGTGAGTAACGTCCAATATGCATCTGGACAGAATAGAATATCTTGATGGCCCAGTGTATAGAGCAATGCTAAGATACAAAATGAAGTCAATTCTCCTGTACTTGTCAGGTTTCTACTCAAGGTATAATAAAACCCAATGGGACCAAAGTTGTATCAGTCAGAGCCCTGGGGGGTTACTTGTGAAGGAAACTGGGTTTCATTTTGAGTGCACTACAAGGCTATTTCCTTTTGTCAAAAAAAGGAAGCAAGTTGTAATGGGAAAACACGAAGAGGTCTGAGACTTTGTTTCATCATCTGAAAAACTGAAACTCTCTAAAACTTCGTCCCAGGTCCAGAATTCTGTTGTTCTAAAGCAAGATCTTTTTTGAACATATAAAAAGTAAAAATGAGAGCTCACTGCTTGATTAAATTTACCTAAAATAAACTATTTCTCCAGACCCAGGCCTTTCCCCAACGCCGGCCTGAGAAGAGAACGTGCGGACAGCCTTGCTGGGCAGGGAAAGGCTGGTGGCAGGGCAGGCCACGCCAATAAAAGGTTCCAGAAGAGACTTACCCCACCTCCCAGGGTTTGGGGTGTCTGAAATCAGCACCAATAAAGCTCGAGTGTCAGAAGCAGGAATGATTTATTTGCCTTGAGTGAAATGTAGGCTATTTCGTCTGACTGGAAATTAATGTTTTTAAGCTACTACAGTTCATAATGTTGTCATTTCAGAGAATGGAACGGCCACAGGAAGTGGGCCACACAGAATGAGCCTAGGAAAGAAAAAGATAGAGGTTCAGTCCCTGCCAAGATATAGGGGGGAAAAATTGCTAGAAAAGGTCAATTTGATTTATAGAGGTTTTATTCTGATTTATTATATCCCCCCTCCTTTTCTTTAAAGCTCCCTTTAACTTTGCATGGCTCAGTGCAGAACAAAGAACAACAACATATTTGGTTTATTTTCCCAGGATGTGAAATGCTTTAGCAAACAAAACTTCCAACAAATTTAATCAGGCGTTTGAAAGATTGCCCATATTGAAACCAAGCATCTCAATATAAATTGGTAAAAATATTTGCAAACACCCTTGATAGTTATCTGCTAAACTAAATTACGATATGCCACCCCGGGCTCTTGGCAAAACCCTAAGAAAACTGCAAGGAAAAAAAGGGCTTCAACTTCTGTATGTATGAAGTGTGTTACTCTTTTTATTTCGCTTGGTCCTTATATCAGGCATCTTACTGATTTCTATAAATCCGAGACGAGAAAAGGGTGTACATGCAAGATATTCGCATAAAATGGGTCAGGTTGTTAACACGGAGTGGATCTGGAGTGTAGTTAACAAGGCAGAGAGGACTTCCTGTATGTAAACAGATGGGGAAGATACTTGGGAAAATCACCTATGTGTAATATGCTATAAAAGCTGAGATTCTCAGTTGAAACTATTCTTTCTTTGCTTCAAAATATTTCTTAAACTTGTATGTTATAATCAACTATATCTTAACTGTTTTCATTGCTTCTACAAAATCAAGACCCTAGAATTAACAATCACATAAGGATTTGGTCAGTTATGTCATTTTCCCCCAATTTAGACTTTTATTTTATTTTCATTATTATTTTTCAAAATTTTTATTGAATTGTGGTGACACTGGCTAATACAATTATATAGGTTTCAGGTGTGCAGTTCTATAACGCATCCTCTGTTTAGTGCATTGTGTTCACCTCTCCAAGTCTCCTTCCACCACCATGTATCCCCCTTTACACACGTCTACCAGCAGGGGTTTTTTCTTTGCTTAATCCCTGCATCATTTTCACCCAGCGCCCAACCCCTCTCCTCTCCAACAGCTGTCCGTCAGGTCTCCGTATCTGTGAGTCTGTTCCTATTTTGTCTGTTAGTTTATTTTTTTCATTAGATTCCATATATACATGAAATCATATAAGTATTTGTCTTTGTCTGACTGGTTCATTTATTTAGCATAATATTCTCCAGGTCCATCCATGCTGCTGCAAAATAACCCTTTCTTCTTTTTTATTGCTGAGTAGCATTTCATTGTATAAATGCACCACAGCTTTTTTATCCACTGATCGACTGTGTTCTTGGGCTGCTTTCAAATCTTGGCTATTGTAAATAATGCTGCAATGAATCTAAGGGTGTATGCATTCTCTTGAATTAGTACTTCCAGTTTCTTCAGATACATTTCCGTAAGTGGAATCTCTGGGTCAGATTTTTCTTATTTTAAGTACAAACATTTCTTAATGTATTAATCATAGAAACTTCAAATTGGAAGAAATTTTAGAGATCATCTCTTTCTACTGTATGATGTTCTACCATTCATTTCAGCGAGTTCTCCCTAAATGGTGATATCCCAGCTGACTCTGCAGTTCCACAGAGTGTCTATGGGGAAGGGGATCCAGTTGGCTGTTGGTTACTTCCCCGTATGACACGCCCGAGACACGGTGATTCAGAGCCTTCTTCCCGGTGCATGAACTGTTCTGCGTGGTGTCTAGCCAGAGGCTGTCTCAGCCACAGTCCGTCCATTTCCAGTGACAGGAAGTCTACTCTCTCAGGAGAGAGGCCACTCCAAATCTAAATAACTCAAATTCTTTAACAAATAAAATATGTTTTCTGACTTGAGCCTTGACCCTCCTTGCTGCCTGCTACCTCGGCCTCTTTTTTCTCCAGCCTCTCCGACGGACAGTTTGTTCTCACTGCATCCCTCTCCCCTCATTCTTCAGTCTACGGCCGGCTGTTGTGTCCATGCTGAAAACAGTGATCATTTTAAGCAAGTATGTGTGTGACTTGTATATTAAAAATCAAAATTTAATGGAAAATTTAAAATTAAAAATATGTTTTAAGTATGAAGATGATACTTTAAAAAATAAATGGTTTTCTATAATACTATTAGTTATAGTATGGGGGAACATGCTCATTTCCTACTTGTAAAAATATATATTGATATGACATTTTTGAAGGCAATAGGGAGCAAAGTAAACAAGAACTGCAACTATTTTTTGACTCAACAATCCCATTTCTGGGAGTTTATCCTAGAGGTATATTTACAAATTAGTGAAGAAATATGCATTCAAGAATGTCCTTGAGCCATTGGTCGTAGTAATGATAATAACAAAAATTGCAACAAGAGCAACATATAACACCAAAACCAGGAAATAACCTTAATAATCTAAAATGTTTACCATCAAAGAACTGAGTAAATTAGTTATGGAAAATATATGCAACAGTAAATATTCAATCATTTAAAAGGATGCAATAGTTTCTGCTAATAGGAAACATATCTCTAATATCTAGTCTTAAGTAAGCAATAAGTAATATTTAGAATGTTGTATATGAAAACCTCCCCATTTATATGTAACTATATTACAAAAAGGTATATGTATGTAAGTGCATATATAAGCACAGACTATTTGAGGAAGGAGTCTAGAAACTATTAGGTGGCGATCTCTGTGGATGAAACCAAGGCAAGAGAGGTGAAGGGTGGTCTGAGTTGAGAGCCTCACTTTCTTTTTCATCTCTCTGTGCTATTTAAATTATTTAAGTGAGCTATTTTATAATAACAAAAATAAAAAGCCCTTTAAGTTTTTGCCCACGTGCAGTACATAAAATCTCTCTGCAGCATGGCCTGTTGATTTGACATTTCTCATTCCCTTACCTACAGGAGTTAGGTCATCCTCAGATGTGAACATTCTAGAGGGTTTTTCCCTTTGCAGATCATTTGTTAAAATGTTGAACAAAAGCTATGTCAGCCCTGATCCCTGAGAACCTCATTGTTTACCTCTTCCAACAAGAAAATGTCCATTTATCACTGCCCCTTATATCTTATTCCAGAGCCAATTTCCTATTCGTGACAAAGCATTTTCCTCAGTTCCATAGTGGCACAATTTTTTTCACAATGGCTTTTGATGGAGAACTTTGTGAAAATCTTCTGAAAGTGAAAATGGGTTACATTTTCAGCTTATCCTTCATCCGCAGTCATGAATGCACACCCTTTCAGGGGAATCACGATGTGGTCAATTGTAACTTCCCCTTGTGTACGTGACACTGCTTTCCCTGCCGCAGTTGAATGTCCAGTGATCACAGTTTTAAATTTCACTAATTTGACCACCTTCATAATTTGATAATTTTCATGTAAATGAAATAGATTAATGCCTATTTTCACAGTCCTTTCTGTACCTTTTTCATAGATAGATGCTAAATTGATAATGAACAAGCCTTTAAAAGGTTGATATTTGTCACTTTAGTTTCCTCATTCTGCTGGCATCTGAACACTGAGCATCTTCACACTTATCAGTATATGCTACCTATTTCTATCTATTTGCCAAATAGACATTGAAGTTTAGGGAATATCTGGAGAATAAGAATGTTAGACGTTAATCTTCTCCACAGGTATTTATTGGGAATAAAATATGTGCGAGGCACTCTAATCGTTGCTGGAAATACTAGTGTGAGCACGATAGCCATGGTCCCCTCCATGATGCCATGATTAAGCTTTTATCTTGGTGGATAGACACACATTTATCACATCATCACAGATTTGTATAATACTAACTTTGGTAAAGCCTATGAAGGAAAAATAAATTTAAGGATTTATGAAAGAATATAATTCATCTGGGTGTGAAGGTAGTACTGTGTTGGCAAAACAAATGTAAACCAGGTTTCGGCGAAGGCTGAACTATCATCAGTGGGTACACTAAACTCTTTAAGACCCCAAGTGTACTGATTGGTCAGCCTCCTTCTGGCTACCTGCTGAGATGCCGGGCTTGCTTATGTGCCCACTCTTTTCTGATCCAATACCTGCTGTGCTCCTGATCGCGCTAGTTTGTCATCGAATTTTCTCTCTTTAATTCTCTTGCCATTTGCTTTATCTCAGCACAGGAGCTCCGTGGTTCTCAAGTGTGTGGTAACAGATCCCTCATTGCTCTTAGGGTTTGGAAAACCAAATTTTGACTTTCACACTTTTAGTCTTAGATAACACTCAATTTTATGTAAGCTATTTATGATGATAGCTCAGCAGGAAAACAAGAAATTATTGAGCTAACAAGAATATCTTTCCCCCGAGTGTCATCCCAATACATTCAATGAAAAGGAAAAAAAAAAAAAAAAAACAAGAATATGTCTTTTCTATTATCTGGCTTACTGCCACTAATTCTGGCTTTATAAGACCAACTTGGCATAGAAATCTTACTCTAAAACAATTCTGTAGTCAAGTGTCAAGCAAAGAAAATACTCATGAATCCTGGCAATTTTTAAAAAGTAGTCTCTGAATAGAGATGAACAAAATTTTGCCTCCTATTTATAGTGTAAAATTATCTATAATAATTCTTTTAAACATATTTTCATCTTTCTTTTTCAAAGTGATGTAAAAGGAAAGCTATTTTTTTACATGTAAATTTTCCTATAAGATTCTCTGGATGACCAGTCATGTTCTTAAATAGTCTACACCTGATTAGACACAACAGTAACGAAATCCTGGGAGAAAAAAAATCCTATTGCATGAATGTTCCAAGGTTGATATTAAATAATAAAGGATATTAAGGCAAAATTTCCCCTCTATTTTTGTTTTCCTTTTTTCCTCCATCATATCCATCAGTTTCCAACTTCCTCTGTTCTTTCTTGGCCTATTATCTTTTGATTTTCCATTCTTTTTCATTCCTCAGTCATCAGTCCACTAGGGCCTTTGTTCCCTCATGCTTAGGCTGTTACAAGAGCTTCCCTTCACTGCTCTGTCTTCTTTCTCTTCCCTTCCCCCGATCATCTCACAATGCCCCTGCATTCATCTTTCAAATATGATGCTCACCTGAGTGATTCATGCCTCCAAGAGAAATTATAGATGTGTTAGCGAGCTAGGTGAGGCCCTCCACACTCTTTCTCTCACTTATCTTTCCTGGTTTATCTTTCAGTCCTTCAAGACCTAAGTGCCCAGGTCTGTTAAACACCAGCAAGCACTAAATAAATGCTTGTGAATGAGTGGAAAAACAAATGTGTGCTTTTTCTTACATATCCTATTCGTTCCATCCACAATGTCTTTACTTCTCTTCCACATGTACAAGTCCTAAATTTCCTTTACACCTGGTTTTGTAAAATTCACAGTGATTCCTCTCCATCAGATTCATCTGAACAAATGGGTTTCACCTTTTTTGGGAGCTAATATTCCAGTAGATAGAAGACAAAAGCTGAGAGTGATCACCATCAATTTTATTTTTTAGTTTGGCACAATACAATATGTGTCTGGGTGTTAAAAATAGACAACCAAGTAAAATCTGAAAACCATTACAGGCTCTGCATTATAGTAATATTGCTGATGACCCAAATGTCTTTTTTCTATGGGCGTATGAGTCACTCTTTTCTGACCGAAACTTTTGGCCAAAAATACAGAGAAGAAAAATTGTTCAAAATTGCTTACATCAAAATGTAAATTATCTGCTTGGATTTGTGGGCACTGCAGCCTTCAAATAAAAGTGTGTAAGGATATAAGTAGAATGAGTTCAAAGGAATCTTTAGATGTGTGAAAAAATATATACTTTATTCCCTTTCCCACCCCCAAGGAAATAGTACACAGCCAAATCTTTTTTTGTGGATAGACTGGGGGCATACAGTTTAGGGTCATACATTTTAGGTTTACTTGGACTTTAAGTGAGCCATTGAACTCCTGGTGTGTCTCATTTTATAAAGATAATTATATCCTGCTCATCCCACTAGTCCTGGAAGGAGGAGCTTCATCTTCTGACGTTTTCCTCCCCCAGGTATTTTGATGTTTGAATGGGGAGGAGAAAGCTGAGGCACTCAGCTCAGCTTTCATGATGTACCAGACAAATAACATCCCTCTCTATCAGGATTTAGAAAAATCTACCTTTACTTAAGGTAAACCCCCTCACCGAGATTTTGCACCATGGCAATAACCAAGGTGCCGTATAATCTTACTGACAATCATTTTTTTCTGCCCACTGCCCTCTGAGGGACCCTTCTGTATTACAGTTTTAGTCATCACCACTTGCATCAAAAGTCTTATGTGGCTTCCCATTTGGGACATTACATACAGACTTCCCTTAAATACAACTATTCAGCTTACCGTTTAAGGTTTTTCAGAATGTGGTTTCCGCGCACCTGATAAGGCTCATCTCTCACTACTTTTTCACTTCATTATACCAGACTACTTGCATTCCACTGGACACTGAATGTGTTTCATAAATCTGTTTTTTAAATGCTATCTTTTCTGTAAGAAAGTCTTTCTTCCTGATGGTTTTTTTACCTGTTAAATTCTAAGCATCCTTGATGTTTCAACCCGATTATCACTTCCTTTGCAAAGCTTCCCTCAGTCCCATTATCAAAGTAACCACTTCTCTGTATCCTGCTATTTCACAAACATTTCTGGTGGAATTGTGAGACCTCTATTGTTATTTTACCTAAGCCACTACCATTTGGAGTCTATGTCTTACAACACCTTGGGACATACTCTAACAGGTAATAAAGAACCTAAAACTTTAAGGGTCGAGTCACTGGAATTTCGAAATAAATATGCCGCTAGCCAATAAATTTTCTTTCCGTATTATCCCCATCCTACTGATAGATTCTCATTACATGAAATTCCTATGCCAAAATCACCCTTTGTAACAGAATTTTCCTTCCTGTTTTCCTTTCTGGGTTGCCCGTGTGGCTTGCTCTCATCACACGTCTCTCCCTCTTGTGCTGCCAAATCCATGCAACCTGATTCCATCTCTTAGATTCAGTAATTCAGTTGTTCAAGCAATCTTAAATTATAACATCTCATGAAGAACAACCTGAGATCATAAAGACAACTGTTATGTTCTCTGTTCATAGAGCTCACAATCAAGGGAATGAAAATAGATCTAATCCAATACGGTGAGCGCAATCCTAGAGGTACACGAGATTGATGGAGTGGAGAGAAGGACATGATTGATTCTCCTGGAATTTAAAGGTCAGGTAGGGATATATCATAAGTCACGAGTGTTTCAGAGAACGCAATGTTTAAACTGGGAAGTCTCCCAGTGTAAAATAGGATAAAAGGAGGTACGGGCAGAGGGAATATCCATGTACAAAGATACAGAGATTAGTGGCAGCATGAGAACCCCGAGTTACTCTCTGTGGATGGGTATTAGGAAGCAGGGGGGGCTATGGCAGTATATAAGGCTACACATAGGCTGGGGGCATACCATAAAGGGCTTGATGTGCTATGCTAAGGTATTCAGACTTTAATTTTTAAGGTTATGTATACATATTTAATGGTTCTAAGCCGAGGAATTACATAATTAGTTGTGTATTGGAAGAGATTGAGACTAAAGGAAGAGATAGATGTCAATAAAAAGGCCCTGGCAGTAATTCAAGAAATAATTGAATTGTACCAAAACTTAGAGTCAAAGGAAAAAACCAGAAAGGAACCTAACTGGGTCTAATTGAGAGAGCAGCGAAAGGTCCTGGAGGTGGGTTGTGTGGAGGGAGTATCAGAGAGGGTGATTAGCGTGTGTCCTAGCTTTTTAGTGTGGTTGGCAGGTGGTGTCACAAGAAGATCCTAAATTTAGCATTGGACAAGTGAGTTTGAGGAATCTGTGTTCACCCTGCATGTGCTCATGCTGAGCCCCCAAACGGCTTACTTTTAAAGCTGTGTTGCTGGTGGGGAGTCAGAAATAATAAGAAGAAAGAGAGAGAAAGGAGTCCACATAATCCCCTCATTCATTTGTTCTTATTCCAAACATTCAAGTTTGGGAATAATAGGCTTTGAAACTACAATAACATGAATATAAAAATAAAGAATAGTTTTCCAACTCATAATCTTGAACATACTTCTTTCTGGCTCCCAAATGGAAGCCCTTCCAACTGGTTCTCCTTCTGTTAAAGGTAGACGTGAGGAATGGTACTTGTTCAATGTTAAATCTTTACATAAATTACATTTTAATTTCTATAATAAAACTCCATAAATTTGTTATTATTATACCAATTTTACAGATGAGAATCACGAAGCTCAGAAAAGTTCATTGACTTTCTCAAGGTTCCCCAGCTGGTAAGTGGTAGAGGCTGCATACAAACCTACAAGTGTATTCTCTGAAGTCCATGCTTTTTCTGTTACAAGATGTTGACACTTCAAGGAATATCTTGGCTCCATAAATCAGGCTCAGGAAACAGTTATGAGAAAACTGCAGGCTCTCTCTGTTCCTGAAGCTATAACATGCTCTAAAAAACATTCCTCCACAGAAATATTTCTGCCGAGTGTTCAAACTCAATTTCAGGAGTGGTTACACCTATTATATTCCATCCAAGAGATACTCTTGATAATTTGCTGAAGCTAAATGAAAACTACTCAATCAAATAATAAGTGACCAAGCAGAAGAATAAAGCAGTTATGAAAGGCTCCTTCCAAATCCATGTGGAGATTCAGATCTACCAGCTGGGAGGTACTGTACACCTTCAATTGGACAGCCAGGCAACCTGCCAATACTAACTTCTAAGTGTCATCGACCCTAGGAGAGGTCCTCAGTCCCAATAAAGCTAGGTAACTACAGAGGAAAGGGCATTTTTGTTAGAATCCCTGTATTAAAAAAATCAAAATGCTATTTAAATCAAGAACAAGTATTATTTAATGTATAGATTGTATTCATGCCTTAATCGGCAGTTTCTCTTGGTACTTCCTACCCAGCAAAGCACAGCAGTACCTTGCCCATTTTCCTGCGAACTTCAAAGTGCCCTTCATGTGACCATGGAAAGATGTGAGCCATAAAAGAACTGCTTGGAAAGAAGTTTGCATTCTCTTAATAGCTCTAACCACACTACATAGCATATGTCAAAATGTTAAAGAGAACAGAAACTCTTAATGCTTTGTGCAATGTACACAGTTCCTGAGCTTTGATGTTCCTGCTTCTCGCCCTTTAGTTGTGTAAAATTGTCTGTTTTTTTTCTTTTTAAAAATCTTTTTATGTCTTTTTACTGACCAGTCAAACATTATTTTTACTTAAAGAGTAGCTGATGCCTTGCAGTAAACCTTGAAAATCCTCCTGTTTAAAAACAATCTGCCTTTATACTATACATGTCTAGTATGGTTAAGTTCTTATTGCAGGGAGCATGTCACAGAGAGAACTCTTATACGCAGGTTTTGATGTCAGAACGTATGTAGCTACACAGGAGTGCAGCCTCAGTCTCTGTGCTGATGCTAAGTGCCTGGTGTCTCAGGGGGTTCAAATGAGAAGTCAGAGCCTTTGAAAAACTTAGGGATGTCAAGGTCATCTCCACATCCTTTCAGGCCTCCCTTTTAATACCCCCAGATAATTCCCTTAACACCACTTTCCTATTTACGCACTTTTGCCAATTTGAAGTAAATACCTATCTTCTAAGTCAATTTTTCTCTTTAGAATGAATTAAACGTTTCTCTCAGGTACCATTGCTTGCGGCTGGGTAAAGAGCACTTCCTCTCTACCACCCCCACGACCAACTCCCACTTATTTCAGTTTGGCAAGCACTGACTTGATTTCCCGTCCTTCCCCTCCCTCTGACCAGCGTGTGTCCCCCACCAGAACGGACTGTTTGAAGTGTTTCCCAACAGCCTCACTGAGGAGGAGGTAACGATGCACAGAAATGCTGTGTGACTTAGTGAGCTTGAAAGCTCTGGACATCAGAGAGAAGGAAGCGGGGGATCTGTACAAAAGAGCTTTTCTTCGTGATTGAACTGAATGGAATTGTTTTGAAGGAAGTGATACATGTTCCCATTCATGGGTGTAGGGTGTTACTGAAAAACAGAAGGTAGCAGGAGATACTATAATCACACTCCCGCACAAGTGTTTAAAAGCCACTGCATTATCATCAATGGCACTTTTTTCACTTATATCCTGCAATTGTTAGTCACTGTTTATGAGACTACTGAAGAATTAGGCTTGTATGTTTTGCCATTATAAGAATTTCTTTAATTAATGAACAGGCTGGAGTCATAGTTTTCAAAATCAGTCTTGTGTAAGATACCAAATAAGACACTTAGACAATGATAAATGAGGGTACTCTTTTGAAACAACTTTCAATAAAGCATATACTTTGAACAAAAGTGCATTGATTCTTATTAGAAACTATGGGTTAATCCGTGCCCACTTAAAACTTTCCTTATTTAATTTTTAGAATTCTGAATGGAAGATTAAAAAAACTGTTCTCTGGGACACTCAACGGTAAATTTCCCCCATTTCCTATCTACAAGAATTCATCAGACAATTATCAAGATAATTTTCTCCTATACCACCCACATTTCCAACTTTGACAATATACTCTTACCCATCTCCTATGTGAAATGAGAGGGCCAGATAAAATGCCTTTTGAGATCCCTTTAATTTGCATTTAACATCCCAGCAATCGATCAATCGGTCCATGAAGAAACAACCTTTGAGAGGGGCACAAGCCATATTTATATGCATACTTTTGAAAAGTTTTAAGGTTAGGCATTGAGCTTTCCATGCACTCATTTGTTTGTTCTTTGGTCTTTTTTTTAAACATCATCTCTTTAGGCTCTGAGTTATAAAGATTATAATATTCCCAAAGAATGCATGATCTAATAAATCAGCATTCTCATATTTTTCTTCTTATATGCTTCCTTTTTCCCTAAATACTAAGAATATATTTTTAAAGCAATACTTTTCTATCTTTTACCTATTGATGGAGGTGTTGATTTAAAAAAAAAACTGACTGCTTAAATAACATATGCATATCTAACTAATTGAGAAACTAATTACATTCCTCATATAATTGTACCCACCTCCCTCCCTTGCTTCCACCCTCCCCCTAATTGTGGGTTGGAAAATAAACGGATATATTAGTAATTTTTTAAAATATTGATTTAATTTTAATTTTTTATTCTCTTGCAATCTCTCTCTCTGAAATGTACGAGTACTCAACTGCACATGCACAGAGAACGTTTCGTAGAATCCCAAAGGCCATTCCTTCCAGAGTTCCTTTCTCCTCACTCTCTTCTTTAACATCCAGCTTCATACTTCAAATCTAAACAAATGTACCCAGGGAATTATAAATTGATTTTCTTTTGCTCTCTTTCCTATAAATATGTCCAATTAGTTAATTTTGTGACTATTAAGTATCACTTGCTACTGACATAAGCAACTTAACCTACATTGTTCTTACATTTTTCTAACACGATAAAAATTCACATATATCGTGCCTTGATAACTTGGTAAAAATATAAGCTTTTACATTCAGTTATGAAGTCACAAAGAGGGCCTGCTTGTTCAGTTTAGTTGCTCAGGCCTGCTCTTGGAGGAGATAGTGTTTGTTCATGACTGCAGACCAGAGTTAGCAAACTCAAGTTCTTGGAGCCAGGAACATGGATGGTCCTAGCCAGGTAAGAATTGCAGCATAGTAGGAGGAGGGGCCTATTCAAAGGAACAGGTGCCACTTGGCCATTGTGAGTGCAGAGTGCAGAATTTAATTTTTCAAGAAAAGTTGAAATTCCAGATTTTATGTTCAGTCTATATATTTTTAATTCTAGGTTTAAAATGTTGTAAGAACTTCATTCAGGCCTTATATTAAAAGCTTAGTGGGCCAGAAACTGAAAGAAGACCAGCAGTTCTTGATCCTTATGATCAACTGTGCTTTCAACTATGCCCAGCTGTCATTCACACGCTGGGTCTGGTGACGGGACTCAGGTGAGAGCAGAGGGCAGCTGAGCAACTCCAACTCCTACTCTATCCTGACAACGAAGCTCAGTGTAGAAGTGTGTTATCCTTTTCAAATAATAAAAACAATTAAGACACTGCAAAACTGGAGGTGGGAGGGTGGTAGGTAAATGTGCTTTTGTTATTCATCACAGGGGCTATTTTTTACCTTCCTGTGTATTTACAAACAGCCAGATGAATAAAAGAAGCAGAACAGGTTTCCTTTCATCACACTAATCCTAGACTAAGCATACCCCTCTTCCTGCTTTGCTTTGAATATTCAAGTTTTGCTGGTGATGTAAGTGTTGAAGGTCATTATCTACGAGGGGGGATTAATCCCCATTGGGTGGTTGCATTCCCAATCTGAATCTAAAGCATCTTTTCCAGATGCATTGAACCAATGAGCTCAAGCTGCTGAACTCAGATACTGTCCCAAGAACTTCAAATGGAATATTATCTTACGCACAGAGACAGACCTCCACACCCAATACACACACACCCAGTTGGGGGAAATGATGTTTAACGCAGCGCTGCATAGGTCACGGTGGCGGGGGTCCATTTTACTATTCTGTCTACTTTGTTTATGTCTGACAAGAAAATGTTGCAGATGCAGTAGAGCTTGACTGTGACAAATAACTATCAATAAAATCATATTAGATTTTTGGATGAAAGTAGTTGTTTATTTATAGATAAACTCATCACATTATAATTATCTTGCCATAAAAGTCACATTGAATATCTAATGTTAACTCGTTTCCCCAAAACAACGCTGGCACAGTTACCCACTTTCTATTGGTTTACAATTGCATAGACACAGAGTAACCTGAGTTTGCTCTGTTTGGAGTTCTATGTCAACAAGAAGAATGGTTTAATAAAAATTTTAAGGGTATTCATTGATTTACAATTCAGCATAGTAACTGTGAGGAAGTGTGGGCTCAAAAGTGTTTATTAAATAAAGTGAATAAATAGTATTAATATTATACAGACTCCTTATTTCAGGTTAGGTTGGGCTTAGAGTGTGGGAAAGTATATCTTGGGGTTACTGATCGCATACTTTGAAAGTTATTGTAAGTAATATATATACATATTTACACATACATACACATCTAATAGAAACATGTGAACATATGCAAAAAGGCTTTTTTGCCTATTGAGCTGTAGAATTAAAATTTGTTGATATGTATTCAGTTATAACATAAATAAAGCTATTTAAAACCCAAAGTTTCAGTCTATACAATCTATATGTGTTAGGTTTTAGCATTGAACTTGTAATGTTGAGGAAACCACTGTACATCTGATTGATACATACCTAAATCATAAAATAAAATTTTTATATATCCATTTCTCCAGGTTTTAAATAACTTTCAGCTAATTCAAAAAAAACACCCAGTTTGGGTGGCCGCTGCCAAGCAAAAATGGCTGGTTAAAACATTTCATTCTTACAATTTCTTCAGATTTCAAATAGTGATGGGAAAGACAGTTTTATTGAAGTCAGAAAATGAAAAGGAGGAAACTCCAGCCAAGGCATTGTCACATTAAAAGCAGACCCAGACCCTCCTGATTTCCCCTAGTTTTCCCTTCAAGCAAAGTAAAGATGCCTTCCTCACTTTAAGACATCACGCAGCCTGAAAACAGTTTCATTTATGAGCCAGAATATTTAGGAAGGATCCAGAAACACATCTTCATTAGCAGTAACTTGAAGAAATGGAAATACTCCATGATAGCACATTATTAGAAAGTCATGAACAGTAAAGATACTAAAGAATGTCTGGTTAACAAGCATTCTAGGAAGGAATCTAAATATTTGCTAAAATCAAAACACATTTTCCATAAAGATCTTTTTCACTTTAGGAGGAGAACTTACATGTTTATGGTAAAACACCAAGATCCAGGAATTTTACCAATAGATTTGTCATTAAGGAAATTTGTCGTTAAGAATTCCATTAAAGAATTCAACTCGGTCCTGAGTTCTGGTTTTCTAATTCATTCATGGAGAAAAACTTCAATATAAATTAGAGGTTGACAGTTGGTATCTTGTAGGTCCTCATTCAAAGGTAACATAAATAAGGCAAACATGACAAGTCTGTTCAAAAGGGACAATAACACTGCATGATTTTTATGGCATTCTCCTTTAAAGACATCAAAGCCTCTGATAAATAATATGTCATGGGCCATTTCACAGGCAGAAGAGAGATAAGGGAAAAATATCATTCTCTTTACTTCATAGGAATAGAATCTGACAAGATGAAAAATGACTCCAAACCAGGCTTCTCTTCAGTTAAAAAAAAAACACATATAAATCCAACAGGATGCATTCAACTGCAATTATGTGCTTCACTTAGGCAAAACTACTTGTTTTCTTATTTAGATTGATAATTTTGGCAAAATCAAATTCTTTTCTTGAATTTCCATTTCTGCTATAGCTTCATTTTCCAATGCAGCCTCCAGACTGCCTACCAGGGTTTCTAAAACACAATCTGGTCCTTTATTATCTCAGCTAAAACCTTTAGTGGACCCACATGATCTGCACTATATTAACTAAAGAATTCTCTGATTGACATTCTTCAATTTATGCCACTCTTCACTCATTCATTAATGCATCTATTCATGCATTTATTTAACAAATATCTCTCCCTACCACATTCTCTATACTCTAACCATACTAAGATGTTCAATATTACTTATATAATTTGATAGACTTCTACATTTTCATGTATTTTTTTATTTTGTTTCTCCTACTCAAAATGCTTTTATTCTTGTCTGATAAAAGAAATTCTAATTCATATCCAGATAAAATCCACACATTTTGTCCTTTGTTAATCAATTATTGAATCTTCTAAGAGAACAAATCATTTCTTCCTCTGTGCTGTTATGATAACTTATTCATATCATCAATAAAGTACTTACTGCCCTATAATTAATTGAAGATATTTGTTTCTTTTACTGGATATCAGGAACCACGGCTTATTCATGTCTATAACTTATGTGCCCAGAATGTTGCTTGGAAACTCAATGGGCATTTGAAAAATTGAAATAAATTTCATATAAATAATTATAGAGCCCACTATTTCTTCAACATTAAGATTTTTGAAGTTAGTAGTATACTAGAAGCTGTGGACAGTCACAGCATGTAAAGGAAACAGGTCTTAACTTGGATTTGCTTATTATAAGAGAGGAGGAGACAGGTGGGTTTCACTAATGAAGTTCTGTGTCCAACATAGTAGTTATGTTGAAACCTGATTCACATAAAAGCCCCTGTTCCTACTGTTATTCCATATTGCTCATTAAGAAATATTTTATAATCTTCTGAGGATAAATTTATTCTTTCTAAATTAATTGTCTTTTTGTACCAAATGATATATTTGCCCAACTTTAGCACTTATATTTCAGTTCTCTTTTCCAAGTAATTCTGGCACACAATTATCAGTATGGACACTATGACTTATCTACATGCTTCTTATTGAAGCATTCAGAGAGTAAAGCATAAATAATCTTCTTTACCATAATTGATCTGAGACGCTGAGATGTTTCCAAGAGTGCAACACTACAAATAAAACAATGTTTAATTTCTAAATGAATCTTAACAACCAGTCCACTAAATGCTACTTATGCCATTAGAGAGGAATGGATGGTTCTACACCTTGAGAGTGGTTTTGACTTTGGACCTGAGTTAACTCTTTGAAATGAGTTTTCAATAATTAACAGAACAAATAAATTTGTAAAATTAGTTGACTTGCAGTGACTGTCCTGTGGAATTCCATCTGAAATAATGCTGGTCCACATACAAATATTGCATGTGGTATGTAGTCCAAAATAAAGTAAATAGAATAATGTGATTTTCCCTTGATATGCACATGGAAAAATTAGTAGAATTAGTTGAACTTTTAAGCTCTATAGAGTGATATAAGTTAATGAGAACTTCTGACTTTAATGCTGAGGTTTATTTGTTAACATGCCATTTGTTAATATGATCGTATTGGAATCCAAAGCATTCCAGGTCATTTCTGTGAGAAAGCACACAATGTACTGTAGTAGGGTAGAGGGGTGATTGGCTCACTTTATGTAAACAACAGAATCTCCTTAAATAAATATGATGCAATGTGATTGATGTCCTCTGATATGTAATGAATGCTCAATCATGGTAGCCATGAAAGTTTCACTCTGCTGGAACATGTCTGAGTTTCAAGTCAAGGAAAGAGGAATAAAATGTGTATAAGTTTGTGCAGTTGCCTTTCAGAGACCGAATAAAAAAAGCAGTACATCTCAAAAGAGAGCTCAGAGGAAGAGTTGGTTTCTGAGTCTTTCCATGTTTCCAGAAGGACATCACACAGACTTTTTCTAAACACACAAAACTCACTGAGAAGATCTGGAGGATGGAATGACACAGTCTGCTTAGCAAATCTGCTAACTTTGCAAATCTACTGGGGTCTCCAGAACATGTGTAGCCCATCCTTGATCTAGTAAACGCAGAATGATAGAATGTGTCTTTTATATATTTATTTTTGCAATACCTTTGAAGAAAATGCTAATACAATAATTTTTCTTTTAGAGTTATGCACATGCCTTTTTTGGCTCATCCCAGCCAGATATGTACTAGCAGAAAACAAGTTTATTCTTACCAAATACACACCACTTATTCTTAAGATAAGTTGACCTCTTAAGGAATCTCATGGGCAAAAGGGGACACATAATTGCTTGAAAGAAAAAAAACACGTTTTGCATGTTATTACGTTAAGGAAGTCGTATATATAAAATATGCATAAGCAATGCAAGTGGATGCATTTAGAATTAAAGAGCATAATATATTTTGTATCTTTTATAATTTTCTATTCAACAGTACAAACATGAAATTGTTTTTTAGTTCTTCCACGTTGATGGTCATTTCAAGAATGAGTTTGTCTACCTCAGTATTGGTCAGTTATTTTTCAGGGTTTTTCTTCTGTCATAGCCCTAACAGTTGCTAAAATTTATTTCCTTCTATGTAAAATTATTTTGGTACAGTTTACATGTATCCCAAACTTCATTGACATTTGGTTATCATTAAATGACTACAGTGAATGGAAAATAAAAAAGGAGAGACATTCCATTTCTCATGCAGTCACTCAGAACACTTTAACTCTTTAGAAGCAAGAATTCTTTGCTCCCTTAACAAAAGCATTCTTAGGCTTGAACACTAAAACTATTTAAATCTGCAGCAAAAAAGTTGCAAAGCCACAGAATTTCTGAAACAAAATATCATTAATTATACATTCTGTCTAACTCGATGCGAATTTTCTCCTTGACAAAGTACAGATAGATATTTTGTGGCTCAATAGTGTACATAAGAAGTAGTAGATTTGGGGCAAGATTATTCTGCTACAGACCAGTGTTACAAACTTGGTTAAATCTTGTCCTTGCCTAAGCCCATGTGACAAAGTCTACCTATAATGGCACACATTGGTTGACTCTGGGCAAAAACTAACAGTCAAGATTGGCTGAATGATTTTCTGAAACTGGCCCTGGTGCTCTCTACACCTACTGGGAAAACCATATCTCTTCTGAGGAAATAAGGATTGAGAAAAGTAGCCTACTAACTACTCACATAATTTTAAAGAACATAAAAGTTTTCTGTATTCTAATTCCACCCATTTTTTTCTCCATATTTCCTTGATTTGTTTGGTCAGCACAAATGTTAGGGTGGCAAGTGACACAAGCTGTGAAAGAATTCACAAAGAAAAAAGCGCAGAAACAAGTTTTTTATTCACTCTCCAAGAGGGCAGAGGGGCTTGGTATGGAAATACATCAGCCCTGAGGGGTGGGAGCTTCGAGCTTTTCTTAGGTGATTGGGGTGGTTGGAGAGCAGGATGTTTCAGCTGGTCTTGATGGGCTGCACCTTTGGGTGCAGGGTCTAGTAGTTGCGGTCTGGCACATCCTGTTTTGTAGCTCCTGAAGCCTCTGCACCTTCAGGGTGCTCCCAGTAATTTTCTAGTCCTGAGGATAGAGGCTCGTAAAACAAGAGTCAGTTATGCTTCATGGAGTCCAGGTAGTTCTGGCAAAGAGGGCCTGTAAAGGGGGCTTTTGTCCTATTAACAAATATGTCCAATATCAAGAATATAATGTTCCTTATATATTCATGCCTCTGACATGACTATGGCACAATCAGGACTCTCAAGGAAAAACTGGTCTGCTTGCTTAAAAGTCATTACTTTAAAATCAAAATTATTTGGATCAGTTATCTTTCAAAATGTAATGGATCAGACCAACAACATATAACAAGATAATTTAGTTACTTAAGCATACATTTGTAACTGGCAGATTCAAGAAGGAGATTGGTTTCTTAAAACTAAAAGTGCATTTGCTGAGACATATTTTTTCTATAGTTATATCAGGTGTCTAATAGCTTGTGCTTTGAAAGTGTCCCAGGCTAAAACATCTTCTCTTTGGAGATCTGATATTTCATTTGTTCATACGCTGAAATAGATGCAGACACTGTTTCTTAAGTGAACTCATTGACCTGCCTATACTATTGGCCCAGCTCAATGTAGTAACTGGGTGGCCTTCTATTCAAGAAAGAGTGTTGATTTTTTATCTAATTTTCACAAGTGGGCATCAGTCCTCCTGTTCGGTTAGTTGATTTTTAAAACACAGAATATGTCCTTAATCAGAAACAAGGAATTGTTTATTGCCAGAGAACATACTTTCAAACTGCTTGCCACCTAAGTTCTATCAAAAGCCTTTGAAGGGAATTTCATTTCTGAAGATTGTTTTGAAAAAACTGAAATGCATATCACTCTCTAAACATCCTCGTACTTTTTGTTCTCATTCAAGGATATTTTCATTGATTTTTAGAGAGAGAAGGGAGAGATAAGGGAGACATTGATATGAGGGAGAATCATTGATTAGTTACTTCTTATATGCCCCTACCAGGGACCGAACCTGCAACCTAGGCATGTGCCCTGACCAGGAATCAAACCGGTGACCTTTTGATGTATGGGACGATGCTCCAACCAATGGAGCCACACAGGCCAGGGTTAAACATCATCATTTTTAAACCCCAAATCATGCTGTACTATCAAAAAGCTGCACATTTAGACCATATATTCTTAGCCTCTGACAAGATTTTTTTGTCATACTTTGACATTATTGCTTTTGCTTACATTAATGGATACCCTAAAAATGTTTTATGAAATGGATTACTATATTTACTTAATAATGCTATTGAAATGCCAGCCACTACATAAGCCAGAATCCCCTGTACAAAGACTCAGTTAAGACCTGGATATCATTTGTATTTGACTTTACAAACAATTAGTGTGTCTTCTCCTTAAGTGATGATTTCTATAAACTGATCACAGCAAATTTTGCTTCAGCTGCCAAGAAGCTGGTGACTTAAATTTATTAATTAAAAGTGTGTGACTACTAAAATCTTTATAGTGTGAATTTTTTTTAAATATATTTTATTTATTATGCTATTATAGTTCTCCATGCCCCGCCCTTTATTCCCCTCCACACCACACCTCCCCCATTCCCCGCCCTTTAGTTTTTGTCCATGAGTCATACACATAAGTTCTTTTGGCTTCTACATTTTCTATACTATTCTTAACCTCCCCCTGTCTGTTTTCTACCTACCATTTATGCTACTTATTCTCTGTACTTTCTCCCCCCTCTCTCCCTCCTACTCCCCTGTTGATATCCCTCCATGTCTTATATAAATTCCTATTAACATTTCATACAATAAAGGCTGGGTGATGATGAAATCCTTGAACTTGACCTTATCTGAGAAGCACTTTATCTGCCCTTCCATTCTAAATGAAAGTTTTTCTAGATAGAGTATTCTTGGATGCAGGTCCTTGCCTTTCATGACTTGGTATACTTC
>PVJI01006871.1:0-82717 GCA_004026765.1 Micronycteris hirsuta | reverse complement strand
AGTAGAATGTGAGTCTTGAGTTGGAAATGTTTGCTTTCCATTCTTCCTAACTGTTGGATGCCACTGGGGTTTGGTAATAACGTGGGAAATGGACTCTGAGTCCCTGACACAATTCATACATAAATGTGTTCGTACCTGCCCCAGACCCAGCTCCTGAGAGCGCTGTGGAGACTGAACAGGAAGACAGGCATGTGATTTCTGAAGGAAGGCTAGAATCTAGGGGACACTGACATGATTATTTCTTATGTCCTCAGGAAGGTAACCAGTAGTGTGAATGTTTCTTATCTGATAATGACTGTGCTTTTAATGCAAGTAATGAGGAAGTATCATGAATAAAATAAATTCCAAATATTTTTTAAAAAAATATAAAGATATTTTTTAAAAATTGATTTACTTGACCCCTGGCTGGTGTAGCTCAGTGGATTGAGCGCGGGCTGGGAACCAAAGGGTCCTGGTTCGATTCCCAGTCAGGGCACATGCCTGGGTTGCAGGCCAGGTCCCCAGTAGGGGATATGCGAAAGGCAACCACACATTGATGTTTCTCTCCCTCTCTTTCTCCTTCCCTTCCCCTCTCTAAAAATAAATAAAATCTAAAAAAAAAAAAAAAATTGATTTACTTGAATTTAGAAAGCAAGAGTTGTGGGAAATAATTCCACTGTGGGTTACAGCACAGCACTAAATAGCAACGACCAGTGGCAACACTATAAAATGGAGGGTGACCTTATGCCAGATACCTTCCAGGGGAACTTTTGACTCAGGCTGTCTTCAAATTCATTGCCCAAGGGGCGATGACTTGTAATAAAATGAGAACCAACAATTACTCTTACAGTAACTGAATAAGTAACTATGAGTCTCATTCATGAGAGTTATAGATGTGTCCGGCCTCATCCTCATCACCATCTCTTACATTTACATGGAACCTCATAGTTTCCAACACTTTTTATGGCCATTATCTTGTTGGTTTGACACAGTGGCACTGTGAGACACAAAGGTCAGCAATTATTGTCCTCATTGCATAACTGAGAAATCTGAAGCCTGCAGAAATAGAGTGACTTTTCCAGGACTGTGCGGCTGGTTAGTGATGTAGCTGGGAAAAATTCCTGGTGATCAGTCCGTCAGTTTAGTGTTCTTTCTCCTATCAACACTTTAGTTCTTCAAAGGCCTTCACTGTTACTCAGCTTCCTTGATAAGGAGTTCAAATAGGATAATTGAAAATGTGAATTTCAAAAGAAAATCTATAATGATTCATTACAGAACAGCTTCAAACAATGTGGCCAATAGTACAGTAGAATTTGGCTGGGAAGCCCGGGCCGGCCGCAGAGCTGCAGGCAAGCCTGGACTCCAGAAGGCGGTTGGCAGTGGAGCCCCTGTCTCCCGCTGCTGACCACGGGGTAATCCACCCGTGCTCCAGGTGCAAAGGACTTTGGATTTCAAGAGCGCTCTTGCTTTGGCCATTATGAAGCAGGTTTGAGTTGTGTTCTGTGCCTTTTCAAGCAGGAATTCTTCACCTGGGATTTAGTGTCTGTGAATCTCTTGACTGTGTGTGATGGATGAAAATATGCAATTGTGTCCTTAGGGATACGATATATAACTTTCATCAGATCCTCCAAGTGCCCGATATTCTTCACATTTACAAACATACTTCTCTAGAGGATGGTTAGTTCTTCCCAATAACAGGCTTACAGCTGCAGCTCCTCTGCTGGGGAGGACAGTAGTAGTGTTACAGAACAGATGGGGCAGCAGGGTGAATGGTATACTGTTACCAAAAGGACCTCCCCTTTCTCTCCAGGGGTTCCTCCTCCATAGTAGGTTCGCTTTGCCCACTGCCAGTGGAAGGACATCTCTCAATGCCAGAGATTGGTGAAAGGGAAAGTAATTCTTTATTTAAAAGTTATACAGACTTAGAGTAATGATTTAATGTCTTCATCAAAATACTAAAGTCCTTTAGAATACCGACAGATGCACACAGTCCTTCCTTTTCCTTCTGTCCAGTCCGGGGTACCATATCTCAGGAAAAGAAGTAGAAGTCCGTGGTTCAGGCAGCCCCTCAGTTCTGGCACCATCCACTGTGTACTGCCGTGATCTCCACATGGGCCCAACCTCTTCCAAAGCTGAGTAGTCCCCCTGGCATGGCTGCCATGCCTGGGTTTTAAATCCCCACACCGATCTTCCTCTGCAGCCCCATTTCTGACTCATCCCACAGTCAGTTACACCTGCCAGCATTCCGTATTTTTCTAGCTTTATTGGGCTGCCGTAGTAAGTCTGGGCAGGTGTGGCCCTGTGGCATGGAGCCAATCATCTCCAAGCTCTCATGCAGGCTCTGTAACCAGGGGGAGTTGCTTCCCAGTTGCATCCTGGTTGAAGTCACTCCCATTCCCCTGGCTTAGAGGATGACCACAGCTATTTAACAAATCTATAAAACCAGTTAAAGGCTATAGATATGTTAAATGACCATGCCAGAGGTTAGCTGCAAAGATGCTGCTGTACAAAACAGCTCTGAATGGCCCTGCTCCATGTGTCCCATCCCCCAGCTCAGACTGGTGGGGGTGAGGACATATCATATGTATATTTTTCTACTATTTCTTGGACACCTTGAGTTCTGGACCCCATTATAAATCCCTATTTGGGGCTTCCCTCTTGGCTGCACCCTGTTACAGTAGTATTCGGTTTGTGAGGCATTTAGTAGAGAGACTACTTTAATAAGGAGTTAACAGAAAAACCATTGATATTATTTTTGTTATAAATTGTAAGTATTTATACACATAAGAATATCAGTAAACTGCCCTGACTGGTGTAGCTCAGTGGATTGAGCAAGGGCTGGGAACCAAAAGGTCCCGGTTTGATTCCCAGTCAGGGCAAATGCCTGGCTTGTGGGCCAGGTCCCCAGTGAGGGCCATGTGAGAGGCAACCATACATTGCTGTTTCTCCCTCTCTTTCTCCCTCCCTTCTCCTCTCTTTAAAAGATAAATAAATAAAATATTAAAAAAAAAGAATATCTGTAAACTTTGTGCAACATGCCTACACTACCATTTATCAGAACATTCTACAAAACACTAGCTCTGTGGGATTTAATGAGGTTATTTGGGGATAAAAACATTTCAGTGTCAAATGATTTAGACAGGCTGGGTTAAATAAAGTTAAACAAATTTTTTTTTCTTGGGTGATTTCTCAGAACCACTTAGATGGTTAGGTGCATTGTTCATCTGTAAGGGCAATACGACCTGGGGCATTTTCCTATTTTACTTCCTGTGTCGCAGCACACTTGACTCCCAACCTATTTCTAGCTTGGGCCTCTTTCTTAACATTTAGACCATTTTTTAAAAAAATGAATGAGGCACAGTGAAACTATCTGCAAAGATCCACTGTAGAGTTAAGCTGCAGAGAAAAAGTAATTAAAAACATTGGGAATTTATTTAGAATTTACAAAAGAGAGCAGCCGGGTAAAGACTATCATCTAAGGCAAGGATGGGGCTTCCAAAGGTGAAGTCACAGGCTTCAGTACAAAGCTTCATTTGTTGGTTTAGGCAACACCTGGACTTGTCATGCAGTCTGGCCAGTTAGCAAAGGGCTCCCCGCTGTCTGCTGCTGAGCTTGTCTCCACGGTGGAGCCCCAGTTTCACCGTCAGGCTGGTTTCCTGAAGATTCTGACCAGGTTCCTGAGAGCAGTCACCCTGGTCCCTCCTCTGAGTCATGCCTGCCTGCCTGCTGTCCTCTCAAAGCTCAGGGCCCTGCAGTGAGTATGTCGTAAGTACATGGTCAGGCTCAGCAAATAGCAAAACCCAAATGTATACCTGCCTCTTAAGCATTTCTACTTGAATTTTTTTGCAAGCGCTTCAGGCGCAAAGGACATAACAGGCAACCGGCTTTTGCGTCCCTTCCCCTCAACTCCTCTCTGTCCAGTGCCCCTACCTCAGTGAGCGGCCTCTCACCTCATCTCCCAAGGCAGAATCTAGGAGCTGCCCTTCCCTCCCTCTTTCTCACTCTCACCCCATGAAAATCAATCTGCAAGTCTTAAGACTTCTACCATGTGCAGTCTAACCTCTGGTCCTCTCCTGGCAGCAATCCCTTCCCAGTGTGCCCTTAATTTGTACCCTGCCTCCCTTCTCTATCCTGCAGGGAGCGTAACCCTTCGAGTATGAGAAACCAGTTATGGCGTCCCTCGGCTGAAACCAATGACTACCCTCAGTTGCCAATAGTGAAAGGCCAGTCTTTTTATTCAGCGTGCTCGCCGACTCCTCTGCTCATTTCTCAACTTCCCCTCTCTTTTTCTGCCTTACATTCTGTGCCGCAGCCACCTCCAAAGATTCCATGTCCTGCCAGGGGCAGGCTTGCTCTCTCCTCCCGGCCTTCAGGCAGGCTCAGGAACACTCTCAGAGAACGACGGATTTCCTCTGTCCCATGGCAGTGCTTTGCCAGGATTGTCTTCTTTCCTAAACTTCCTTGGTTTGATGAAGATGGGGAGTGCAACTCTCCAGGGTACTCCCAGTGCCCAGAAGACATTTATTAATGGTTGAAAAGACCCTAGTTAAAAAAAAAAAAAAAACAAACCACTGTTTGCCCTATCCCCTAAATGATATCAAAAGGAACTGGTTCTGAAATATTTGAGACCTAAGTACGTGTTGTCTTCCTTCCAGGTTGTAAGCCCCCACGTTTGCCTTGGTCACACAGTCTTCACAGGGGCTGCTCCCGTTTGTGTGTTCTGAAGAAATCCCCAGTGTTTTAAATCCGTTTCCTCTGCAGAAGCTTAGCTCTGTAGCAGACCGTTGCAGCTGCTTTCTCACTATGCCTTAGTCTTTCCGTTAAAAAAAAAAAAAGATCTAGATCTCAAAAAAGAAGTCTGAGCTAGAAATGATAGATTTGGGAGTCACATGGACTGCATAGAAAATAAAATGGAAAAGTGGCACAGGTGGTATCACCCTTAGAAATCATAGAAATAGCCATAATTATTGAGTATATACAGAATTATCCACTCTGGGCTTTACCTATATTATCTCATTTAATCTTCACAAAAACTCTGTGAATTAGGTGTGATTATTAGCTTGTTCAAGGTCACACTGGGGTGGAGTTGGGATTTGAACCCAGGCAGAGTGACACCATGCTGCCCCCCCAGCTTATTAAAATACTTTCACTATTATCTGTCATTTTATATATTTTGTCTTATGTTTACTTGGGGAAAGCCTGTAATTCGACGTATTGTCTGTGATGGCTTTTCGGTGGCTAAGTGTGACCATTTGCACAGAAGATGGGTCCAAATCTCATTTCTCTCTCTTTAAACATTTTTTTTCCATTTCAGGAACTCAGAAAATCTCTGACTTTGTCTCTTTCTTACACACACACACACACACACACACACACACACACACACATACTCACACACTCACACACTCACACTTCTCCCTGGCTGTCAGAAAGCAGGCACAGGACCGCTCTCCTACTTTGTTGGCACGGCACACTGATCAGGCAGCAGGGCCCCGGCTGCCCTGGCGCTCCGATTGTTGTACGAATTTCAGAGCCAGTGTGAGAACGTTTTTGTTTACAATCTGGATGACATTATTTCAAGCTCAACTTTTGGTGATATTACAGCTAGTTTCACTGCACACAGACATCACTTTTTTTAAAGGTGCAAATATGTTTGCTTTCTTTGGTCTTCCTTTAACTAGAGACTCCAGTTTCAAGCTCATAAGAGTTTCAAAAGCACCTCCTTTGGAAAATGGAAGGTGTCGATTGGTGCAAAACACTTCACATTCATTTTATGTGCAAAATATCACTGACTTTCCTTAATTCTGAGGGTTCAGGAAGGAGAATTTCCTTCACCTGGAAATGTACCTGCGTTTGGAAGTCATTAGTCTAGTAAAACTGCCCAGGTGAGACTCTGATTCATTTTGATTGTGTTCGTGCTGGGGTGTCTACTGTGAACCCTTGGTTATTTGGAAAAGAATCTTCCTAGATAATGCGAATATTTTTTGACATAATTTTTTTCTATTTTTTTATTGTGGTAAAATACATATAACATGAAATTTGTCATCTTAGCCATTTTAAGCGCACAGTTAGTGGCATGATGTATATTCACATCACTATGCAACTATCATCACCATCCGCCTCCATTACTCTTCATCTTGTGAAACTGAAACTCCACGTCCATGTAACTATAATGTCTCCCCGCCCCTGACAACCACCATTCCACTTTCTGTCTCTATGGTTTGGACCACTCTAAGTACTTCGTAGAGTGGGATTACACAACATTTGTCTTTTGTAACTGGCTTATTTCATTTAGCCTAATGTCCTCAAGGCTCAACCATGTCATAGCGCATGTCAGAATTGTCTTCCTCTTCAAAGGATAATACCCTGTTTTCTGCAGGCACCACAGTTTACTAGTCCAGTTATCCGTTGATGAGTACCTGGGTCGCTTCCATGTTTAGCTATTGCGAATCATGTTTCTACGAGCATGTGCATGTGGTGGCCGGTTCTTGTTCTGCTTGTGATGTCCAGGATTCATCAGCAGCCCAGGCCCTGCCAACCTGGTCCATGCATCTGAGACCCTGCTCTCAATTCCTTTGAAGTTAATTTCGAGATCTTATGACACTTCTGTTTTAACTTTTTGAGAAATTTCCATGCTGTTTCTCACAGTGGCAGTGCCATATTACACTCTCGCCAACAGCGCATAGGATTCCAGTTTCTTCTGTTTTTACATAATTAAAACTTATCAACTCAAACTCCCAAAGCTCTTTATTTTTCACAGAATTCTTAGCCAAAATATGGATGGCTATATATTTCTAACATATTTGTAGATAACTATTGACATTTTCTTAGTGACGGGGCCACATTTCCACAGACACACGTCCCTGGGGCAAGCACAGGGCTGGTTTGGGGCAGAGCCGGGTTTATGATGCGGGTTTGCCCTGACACCAAACGGCTGCCACTTGCAATGCCTTTTCAATGGCTGGAATGGCTCTTTAGCAGTTTCGTTTTCTTTCTTGCTGTCGGCTCTCACTGCTTGCTGGTTTTCACATGCCTGGCTGTGACCTCAGTTTATCTTCTAATCCAGGGCTTTTTCTTGCCATTTGTTTATTGCGGAAAGTAGATCCTTTGTTTTGTAGAATTGTTCACATTCTGGAGTTTGCAGATTATATCGCCATGGTGTCATTTAATATGATTCTGTATTTCCTTGAACAGATAGGTTAGGCCCAGGAGCCTGATCAGGTTGATTTTTTTGGCAAGAACATTGAATAGGCGCTACTGCCAGCAGTAGCGTATGCTTCTTACTGGCCCCACCAGGGGCACATGGTAGCTGGGTTTTGTTCTTTTGAGATGTTTAAGATTCCTCAGCGGTTCTGGTGTTGCCAACCTGGTCCATCCGTTATAAAGTTTCCCGTCAGCCGTTTGCACAATGGCTTTAGAAGCTATTGTTTAACATTGCCTACAGCCATGTTTTGGTTACTGGTTCAAAGTGAGGGCATTCAACCATTTATGCGTTTACTAGCTGAACAAACTATTTTTTAATTTTTATTGTACTTTTTTCCATTAGTAGTTATCTCCCTTATGCCCTCTTCCGCCACCACCCCTCCCCCACCCAGTCACCACCCTGCTGTCCCTGTCCATGAGTCCTTTCTCTTTGTTGCTTGATCCCTCCATCCCCTAACCCACCCCTCCCACCCCCAGAGCTGTCAGCCTGCTTTCTGTCTGTCTGTCTCTGTTTCACGTGTTAGGTCAGGTTGTTCATTAGATTCCACATACGAGTGAAATCACGTAGTATATTTCTGTCTCTTCCTGGCTTATTTCACTTAGCATAACATTCTCCAGGTCTATCCATGCTGTTGCAAAGCATAAAATTTTCTTCTTTTTTTTACTGCCGAGTAGTATTCCATCGCGTAAATGTCCCATGGTTGTTTTATCCACTCATGTACTGATGGATACTCGGGCTGCTTCCAATCTTGGCAATTGTAAATAACACTGCAATGAACATGGGGTGCTTATATTCTTTCAAATTAGCATTTTGGGTTTCCTCAGATAAATTCCTAGAAATGAAATTGCTGAGTCATAAGGCAGTTCCAGTTTTAATTTTTCGAGGTAACTCTGTACTGTTTTCCCCAGCGGCTGCACCAGTCTGCATTCCCAACAGCTGTGCAAAAGTGTTCCCCTTTCTCCACACCCTCACCAGCATTTATTGTTTGTTGATTTATTGATGATAGCCATTCTGACCAGTGTGAGGTGATATCTCATTGTGGTTTTAATTTGCATTTCTTTGATGATTAGTGATATGGAACATCTTTTCATATGTCTATGGGTCATCTGTATGTCCTCTTTGGAGAAGTGTCTATCCAGGTCCTTAGCCCTCTTTAATTGGATTTTTTGTTTTTTGGTGTGGAATTTTATAAGTTTTTTTATGTTTTTCACATTACCCCCTTATCATATGTGTCAGCAAATATGTTCTCCCATTGAAGAAATTTTTTCACATTAGCTATATGAGAAGAATCTTTTACAGGAAAAGTAAATACTTGATTTCCCCCATAATTTATCTGTTTTCAGAATAAGCGTTAGAGTAGCTTGCAATGGTGATCTTTTTCATAGCATCTTTATAAGCTCATGGATTTAAAAATATTTGACATGTTTTTATTCATCAAAGTTAATATCATTTGGACACTCAAATTGCACTCTCTCTCCCTAGGAGGATCCCAGATTTGAGGCTTCTAGTCCTCCCTGGAGAGATGCCAATAGCGTCATCTCACCTCAGTCTCCCAGCAACTGCCTGGGAGGTCTGGAAGCTGGGCTGAGGCTATGTCTGGGGTCATGAGAAAGACAGCTAGCATCATGCAGCCACTTCTGCTGTCACGGAATGCAGTAGTTTTGGGGGTAGAACAATGGGAGTGAAGGATACACACCTTGCATTTTTATTTTGATGCTCTGAGCTGGTCAGACTTTCAGAAATGGATGTAAAATATAAATGACTGAGTGGGCCTGAAGGGCTCTTCTGAGAACCAAAAGCATTTCTTTAACTGCTTGGAGGCTGTTGATTTGATTACTCTCTGATTTTTAGAGAGGTTTAGATGATTAAGGATACCAAGTAGGTGATTTCAGGCTGAGTGATTTTTTAAAACTATAATTAAGATAGATTTCCAGTAGCACCAAATGATCATACTTATATTTTCTTCTTTGTTATTTTCTATTAACAAAACAGAATAAACTTTTATATTATACAGTTTGGGAAGTTTTTCGAGGAAGTCATTTATTTAGGAACTCACTAATGAGAAAGACAATAAATAAATAAAACAAAAATATAACTCAGTCTTATAGAAAAATATATTATTACATATGTAATAATTTTTATATCTATATATTATATATAATACATTGTTTATAATATATGAGGTCTGTCCAGAAGGTATCCAGCCATGTAATATAAAAAATAGAGACATTTACTGAAGAAGATACAAGATACAGAAACATTGTACACAGGACAATGATGCCTCAGTCTCCAAAGTTCTCACACAGCTCTCCCAATCGCCGTCAGCTTCCCTATCATATTTTCCTGAATCTCATCAACAGTCTGGAATCTCTTCCCTTTCAGAGATGACTTTAGCTTTAGGACAATCTGTAAATAGCAGTGCACTAAATCTGGGCTGTAGGGGAGCTGAGTCATCCAGGTGATTTGATGTTTTGCCAAAAAGCTTTGTAAAAGATGTGATGCATGAGTAGTCTCATTGTCGTTGTGATGAGGCTGCCGATCACCAGTTGCCCGTAGTTGCGACCCTCCGCATCATCTGAATAGTTTCCATGGAGGAATGTTCAAACTTAACACGAAATTTGATGCAGATTTGTTGTTCTACCTCTCAGTCATTTTGAATGCAACAGCCACACAGTAGTCATGCTCACTCAACAGCATCTACTGCCCCCACTGACTAGTACAGTGAAGTTGTCATTGTTCATGCATGTGCAGTCCAGTCCACTTTCCTTGGCTGCCAGGTTACATCGATGTTGCACAAACTGTTACATTAAGAATGACTGGACTTTTTCTGGACAGACCTTGTATATACAGGAAAACCTAACAGATTTCAGTTCAGTTCCAGATCACTGCAACAAAGCAAGTATCATGATAAAATAAGTCACACACATTTTGGAGTTTCCCAGTGCATATAAGTTTGTTTACACTATACTGTGGTGTAGTATTAGACATAATTAATGTCTAATTCTTTAGACATAATACTAAAAATACAAAATTAATAATACATAATACAAAATTAAGTTAATTAAAAATATTAAAAATGTTTTATTGATAAAAATGCTAGCAATCATCTGAGCCTTTAGCAAGTCATAATCTTTTGGCTGGTGAAGGGTCTTGCCTTGATGCTGATGGCTGCTGACTGAGCAGGGTGGTAGCTGCTGAAGGTTGGAGTAGCTGTGAAAATGTCTTAAAATAAACACAGTGAAGTTTGTCACATTGATCGGCTATTTCACAAATGGTTTCTTCATAGCATGTGATGCTATTTGACAGCATTTACTCACAGTAGAACTACTTTCAAAATTGGAGTCTCTTTCTCACACCCTGCTTCTGCTCCATCAACTAAGTTTATGTAATTTTCTAAATCTTTTGTCATTTCAACAGTCTTCACAATATCTTCACAGGAGTAGATTCCATCTCAAGAAAGAGCTTTTTTTGCTTATCCATAAGAAGCAATGCCTCTTCTGGTTCAAGTTTTATCATAAAATTGCAGCAATTTGGTCACATCTTCAGGACCCACTCTAATTCTAGTTCTCTTGCTATTTGCACCACATCTGTATTTACTTCCTCTGCTGTAGGCTTGAACCCCTCAAAGTCATTCATTAGGATTGGAATCAACTTCTTCCAAACTCCCGTTAATGTTGTTATTTTGACATCTTCCCATGAATCACAAATGTTCTTAATGACATACAGGATGGTGACTCCTTTCCAGAAGGATTTCAATTTACTTTGCCCAGGTTCATCAGAGGAATCATTATATATGACAGCTATAGTCTTATGAAATTTCTTAAACAGTAACACTTGAAAGTCAAAATTACTCCTTGATCCATGGGTTACAGAAAGGATGTTGTGTTAACAAGCATGAAAACAACATTAATCTCATTGTACACCTTCATCAGAGCTCTGGGTTGACCAGGTGCATTGTCAATGTGCAGTAATATTTTGAAAGAAATCCTCTTTTAATTTGAGCAGGAGGTCTCGACAGAGGGCTTAAAACATTTAGTAAACCATGTTGTAAGCACATGTGCTGTCATCCAGGCTTTGTTGTTCCATTTATAGAGCACAAGCAGAGTAGATTTGACATAATTCTTAAGGGCTCTAGGAATTTCAGAATGGCAAATAAGTATTAGCTTCAAATTAAAGTCACCAGCTGCATTACCCCCTAAGAAGAGCATCAGCCTGTTCTTTGAATCTCTGAAGCTGAGCATTGACTTCTCTCTAGCTGTGAAAGTCCTAGATGGAATCTTCTTTTAATCTAAATCTGTTTGGTCTACATTGAAATTTTGTTGTTTAGTACAGCCGCTTTCATTCATTATCTTAGCTAGATCTTCTGGATAACTTGCTGCACCTTCTACATCAGCACTTGCTGCTTCACCTTGCACTTGCATGTTATGGAAACAGCTTCTTTCCTTAAACCTCATGAACAAACCCTCTGCTAGCTTCAGTCTTTCCTTCTGCAGCTTCCTCCCCTTTCTTAGCCTTCCTAGAATTGAAGAGAGTTAAGGCCTTGCCCTGAATGAGGCTTTGGCTAAGGGATTGTTGTGGCTGGTTTAGTCTTCTATCCAGATCACTGAAAATTTCTATGTATCAGCAATCAGGCTATTACACTTTCTTATTATTCATGTGTTCAGTGGAATAGCACTTTTAATTTCCTTCAAGAACTTTTCCCGAACTTCCAGTCAAGATGGCAGCATAGGTAAACGCAGCTCATTTCTTCACATAACCACATAAAAATTACAATTAAAATATAGAGCAACCATCACTCAGAACTGTCAGAAATGGAGTTGAATGGAAGTTCAACAGTTACAGAATTGAAGAAATCCCATCCATCCAGACTGGTAGGAGGGCGGAGATGTAGAATGGGTGTCCTAACCCATGGATGGTGGATAAAAATTCAAGAGGGATGTCTCAGGAGAAAGGAGTCCCAGCCCCTTACCAGGCACCCCAGCTCAGGGTTCCAGCGCCAAGAAGATAAGTCTCCAAAACTTCTGGCGGCAAAAACTAGCAGGGATTGAGTCAGTGGAAGAAACTGTTGGAGTCCCAAGCCGCTCCTCTTAAAGAACCCATTCACAGACTTACTCAGATTCACTCCTTATGAGCTTCAGCACCAGAGTAGCAGCTTAAAAGTCACCAGCAGCATACAGGGAGGAACTGAAGTATCTGGCATCAAGGCAAGAGCTAGGGGACAGCTTTCCCCCAGACAAAAAAGTGGGCAGGAGCTACTCTCTCCTTTCTGAACCCTCCCACCACAGAGCCACAGAGCCAAAATGTGGGTACTATAACTGAGACCCCATCAACCTAGCTAACACAGTTTTCTTCACCCTGGAGATCCTCTGAGACTCCATCCCACCATACTTATTGGCCCACCCAAACTGTTAACAGTAACTTTTCCATATGAATGGTTGGTGTTGGCTCATGCTTCAAAATTTCCTGAATCCTCTTAAACAAGCAATAGCTATCATCAGTGAGCACCTAGCTTCCCATACCTCTTGCTAAGTGGCCACAGGCCCAGCACTAGCAGCAGCCAGCTTAGATTCACAGCTTAGTTTTGCCTAGGAATCTCCAAGCCCAGCACAGATAGCGTCACCTGCAGATTGCTTTATAGCTCACGCAAGGTGGTCTCAGACAGAACACAGGTGAGGACTGACCTTGGCCTGCACCACCCAGGAAACCCCAGAGGCTTTGCACCAAGTGAACAGCTACAGACCACATCAGAGCAACACCACCCTGCCCCCGCACACTTGATTCTCCACAGAGGGAGGAGGTTGGTGGTCAGTGGTCACAGCCAGCCCTTGCAGCTGACTGGCCTGGGTAAATCCCTCCCATTGACCTGGCAACAGCAATCAAGGATCAACTACAAGAGGAGGGTGTACTCAGCCCACATGAAGAGCACACCTCAAGTACCCAGCTTGGGTGATAGGGAGGCTGCTATTCCACTGGACCCTGCAGGACACCTACTACATTAGACCATGCTACCAAGACACAAAGTCATAGCATCTTGACCTAATACATAGAAATAAACACACGGAAGCTGCCAAAATGAGGAGACAAAGAAACATGGTCCAAGTGAAAGAACAGACCAAAACTCCAGAAAAAGAACTAAATAAAAATGGAAATAAGAAATCTATCAGATGCAGAGTTCAAAACATTGGTTGTAAGGATGCTCAAGGAACTTAGTGAGGATCACAGCAGCATAAAAAAAGATGCAGTCAGAAATGAAGGACACACTAATTGAAATAAAGAACAATTTTCAGGAAATCAACAGTAGAGTGGATGAATCTGAGAATCAAATCAATGATTTGGAACATAAGGAAGGAAAAAACAACCAATCAGAATAACAAGACAAAAAAGAATCCAAGAACACAAAGATAGTATGAGCAGCCCATGGGACAACAGCAAGCATTACAACATTTGCATCATAGGGGTGCCAGAAAGAGAAGAGGAAGAGCAAGAAATTGCAAATCTATTTGAAAAAATAATAAAAGAAAAGTTCCCTAATTTGGTGAAGGAAATAGATATACAAGCCTGGGAATCAGAGAGAGTTCCAAACAAAATGGATGCAAAGAGGCCCATTCTAAGACACATCATAATTAAAATGCCAAAGGTCAAAGATAAAGAGAATCTTAAAAGTAGCAAGAGAAATGCAGTTAGTCACATGAAAAGCAGGGACCTACAGCCAAGATTGCTCTAGCCAGCCAATCTATCATTTAGAATCAAAGGGCAGATAAATAGTTCCCCGGTCAAGAAAAAACTAAAGGTGTTTATCATCACCAAACCATCATGATATGAAATGTTCAAGGGACTTATTTAAGAAAAAGAAGACCAAAACTATGAACAATAAGATGGCAATAAATACATATTATCAACAATTAAATCTAAAAAACAAACTAGCAAATGAGAAGAACAGAGACAGAATTATGGATACGGAGAGCATTTTGATGGTTGCCAGTGGGAGGGGTATGTGGGGGAAAGGGTGAAGAGGTGAGGAGGTTAAGAACTACAAATACATGGTTACAGAATAGCCATGGGGGTATAAAGTACAGTATAGGAAATGGAGAAGCCAAAGAACTTATACGCATAACCCATGGACATGAACAATGGTGGGGGGTTTGCCTGAGGGAGTTAGATTGTGCTTGGTGGAGGAAAGCAAAGGGGGGAAAATCAGGACAACTCTAATAGCATAATCAACAAAATATAATTAAAAAAATAACTCCTCCTTTGCATTCTACACCTGGCTGACTATTTGGCACAAGATAGCTAACTTTCAGCCCATCTCAGCTTTTAACATGCCTTCCCCACTAAAGCTTAATCATTTCTAGCTTTTGATTTAAAAGTGAGAGATGTGGGATTTTCCTTTCAGTTGAACACTTCGAGGCCTTTGTAGGGATATTAACTGGCCTAATTTCAATATTGTTATGTCTCAGGGAACAGGGTGGCCCAAGGGGAGGGAGGGAGATGAAGAACAGCCAGTCAGCCAGGCAGCCAGAACACAAACAACACTTATCAATTAAGTTCACTCTCTTATTGTAAACAGTTAAAATAGTAACATCAAAGATCACTGATCACAAATCATATAACAAATATAATAATAATGTAAAAGAAATACTGTGAGAATTATCAAAATGTGATGAGTGAGCAATTGTTGAAAAAACAGCACTGATAGGCTTGCTCAACACAGGGTTGCCACAAACCTTCAGTTCATGGAAAGCCCCAATATCTGCAAAACACAATAAGGTAAGCGCAATAAAATGAGTTATGCATGGTAAGGAGATGGGGTCTACAACTGGAAGCCTTGAGCTTGAGTCCAAGTCCTACCTCTTATTACCTGTACATGATCTTTAAGGTTCTATTTTTTAACCTGTAAAATGGAGGTTAGTACTTGCTTTACATAGCTCAAGGGCTTGTTATGAAAATCAAATGTGATCATGCAAATGCTTTATAAATGTTCAAACTTTTTTTATTGCATATGCTATATATTGGGGGTCCTAAATATTTAGTTATGAGAATGATTAGAGTGAACAGGTTCAAATGAAAGAGACTAGTAAGGCTTTGCGGATGAAGAAAATAGAAAGAAGGTGTGATCAGTGGGAAATAAGCAGGATAAGGAATCCCATGTGCATTGTTTCAGAGCTGGGCCAGGGTAAAATCTATAGACTTATCCAGCTGTAGTAAAGCTTCTGAAAGCCTATGTTAGCCAGACAATTACTGAAGGAACAGTTGGTAGTGGACATTAAACTCCATGATTAGAAGCTTTAATATGATCTCAAAGCTAATTAAGCCCCACTGCTGGGCTCTGGGAAGGAGTATTATCTGAGGTCAGCAACAACATTCTGACTGCCAGCCTCGGCCTAGTTTGAAGCTAAAGAGCAACAGAAGATTAAGGAGATCAAACAAAAATATAGCCCTCAATCCTCTACGTTTTGCTACTTCCTAAAATGACCTTTTAAAGTGTTTACTGTCTGAATCCAGGTCACATCTTCAGCACATTAAGAGGAAAATAGTGATTGTTTTCCTACCTATGCTCATCTTTGAAGAGTGATATATGTCACTAATAAGGTCGTTAAAACCATCGGCAGCATGGTACAGTGGAAAGGGGACTGGGCTGGCATAGTCTGACCTTCTGTTTGAGTTCTATCTCTAAGGTGGACTGGAAATTGAAGGAGAAACCAAGTAAAGGAATTAAGTTGACGGTGGCACAGGCTCAGGTCTTTGTGCATGTGTTCCAGGTGTCGCAGTACACCTGTGTTGCACAAGGCACCGTGCTAAGTGGGACTATAACTTTGAGTGGAATATACATATGCCTTATCCTCAGAGCTTTATTAATTAATGGAAAAAGGCAAATATACGTAATTGTGATGATGATGGTGACCATGGTGATGATGACGCTAAAAACACACATAAGGGCAAGTGAGAGGTGGTAAAACAGCATCCCCCCCAAAAAAAAAATTAGATCTGGATGAAGAAAAGAGAATTTCCAGTACCCTAGATACTAATTATTTTCTTCATTAGTCACTTTGAATCTCCATTAACATATCATAAACAGTAATTAAAGTTTGAGAATCTTTACAGGTATAAATTTAGAGGAATGTACCACAGGCATCCGATTCTGTATAGAACCATTAAAAACATTTTTTTAATTTAGAGATCTCAGAGAATACCCACTTCAACACTTTAATTTCATGGATTAGGGAACGGAGGTCAAAAAGAAAAGTGATTCAATGGAAAAGGCAGAGCCAGGGAAGAACTCGGTTTTCCTGATTCTTAATCCAGTGGTCATCTGTGATGCCGGGTTTGGAAAGATTTCTGTAGGGAATATTTACAGGAAGCAGAAAAGTTCAATTTTTTGTCGCCTCAAGAAAGCAATTGTACTTTGGTGCCACTAAAAGTCCAAATCAGACTTTCTGGATTTTTGTTGTCATTTACTTGAAAGCTTTTAAAAAAATTAAAGTTAAAATGACATGTTTTTTTAAAAAAGAAATTTGCAGTGGCTGTATTTTGTCTCCAATAAGTTGACAAGTTTCTAATTTTAGTCATTTACTGTAAATTTTTGGGTCATTTTTAATTTTGCTTACTTACAATTTTAATATTTGAAACCTGTGGGAACATGAAAACAATATAACTGTAATTCATAACTGGCAAGAAAAAACAGACAGGAAACAAAATTTTGGAATCAATATCTCAAAATACTCTTCAGTGTAAATCTTAACTTACTGAGTAGGTCTTATTGCAACAGTATTGAATAATGGGCAAAATTGATTGTGGATTTAATTCTGTAAAGAGATCTGAATAAACAAGTTTAAAATAAGTCAGAAAGTAACACAGATTAGGTACAAGGAGGTACTGGTAACAGAGATGAAGAAGAGATGTTTCATCAGAACAGTAGATTGTTCTTTCTCACAGTGTGATGGGAAGATTCCCAGCATCAGAAGCATTCTGAAACTGTGAAAAATGCAGATTGCTGAGCCATGCCCTTAATTTACCAATCGGAATCTCTAGAGTGCGACATGCCCTTCAGGTGGTCTCTGTGCTCACTAGGGGCATTTTCAAGGGGGCAGGAATATGTTTCTACTGTGTCATCCCGGTATTGGTCAAGAGAGGTGTTTAATGGTTTAAAATAGAAGCAAGCAGAGTCAGAGTGAGGAGACATTTACAAGTAGACAAACAGAGACGTACATGGAGAATGGTCTCCGCCCCTCGCTCTACTGTGCTCAGGCTCTCGCTAGTTTGTTTCTTCGCCTTTGAAGGCAAGGCTGTTTTCAGCAGCCCTGCCCCTGGGTATGTGGTTCTTCTCGTGATTCACAGGTTCTCACTGACCTCAGCCATATGTGAATCAGGGTCCATGAGCCCCATCTTCTTCCCTTGAGGTCACCCCTTGCCAGAGCTCTGGCCTCCATTTCTACCTGCATCCTGGGATCTGCCCTCAGATTCAAGCTTATCTCAGTCTTTTTCAGAGCATTTTTATAAAGGTCTTGTCATTGTTAAAATGACAAAGAATAAGGAGTGCAATTTGATCAGAGATATACACGTTACCAGTTTAGCCCTTGACTCTGGCTCTGATAATCAAAGGTATCCCATTGGCCATTTGTTTGTTCATTGTGTTTGGCTAATTCAACCCAAGAAGCTACCTCATTAAGCAGATTTTACTATGTACCCTGGGCTATTTTGTAAAACATGGAATGCTGGAAGCAATAAACTCAGACATTTGGGATAAGACATATGACAATGGTATTTATTAATTCTGAAAGATGTTATTCTTGCAATAATGATCCTAAAAACAGCTCAATATATAGATCTGACCCATAAATACTATACTTAACAAAAGATATTCTTTTACAATTAGAAAAATAAGTGGGCTTTCGAATGCTGTGGAATCCATCTACAGCAGTCTGACCCTAGAGCGGCGGCCCCCGCTGCTGCTGTCGCAGGGAGATTAGACTTCTTAAGAATCATGGTGGAACTGTGCATTGTCCCCTGTCAAAACACATCTCTACTTCAAATAAGCCTTCTTCTCTTTTAGATCAGAAACTCTGCAAACCGAGGACAGGTAACTGCAGAGGCAGCGTGTGTGGGCGAGACCCTAAGTCCCATTTGTGCACGTGTGCGGAGGGATATGCTTTAAGCCCGGACGGAAAGTACTGTGAAGGTAATGTGTGCTGGCTCTCGGAAGCAATGGCAGCAGCTGCTCTTCAGTGGGCCTTCCAGAGTCTTAATGTGAAACCGGTTTTACTCCCCACCTCTTTATTCAGAAAACAACTTTATCCACCCTCCCGGAATGTTTTCAGTGTGCCCCTGCTGGGGACCTGGTGGGCAACCCAGGCATGTACCCTAGTCTGGGAGTTGAACCAACAACCCTTTGGTTCACAGGCCTGCACTCAATCCACTGAGCCACACCAGCCAGCCCCTCCCCCTACCTTTTCAAAGCCTTTGCAATACTTTCAGGTCTTCTTCTGTTCCTAGATCAAATGCTTTCAGAGGCTACTCAGAGGTTAACATTAGACAGGGGTTCTCTGAGTGGATTCCACGACCTCCGTGGGTTCGACTGTTTGCAAAATGTCAGTATTTTCAAATATTTTAGGGAAGGAGTTCCATAGCTGTCAATATTCTCAAAGAGTATGTGACTCCATACTTATCCCATGGAGGTCTAGTGAGAATCTGGAGAAATTGTGAAGCAAGACGGTCCTCAGGGCTCCTCCTATTTGAGACTCCAGGCCACGTTTAATGAACCCAGGACAAAAACTGGTCCTTTCTCCAGTGAGCTACTGATGACAAGAACCCAGTGGAAGTAATTGGGGTGAGACATTAGGTAAATGGGACACCTACATGTTAAATATAGTCCCCTGCTTACCTGGGACTAGTTGGAGGGGGCCATCCCATAGAACAGTGAGCTGAAAAGCTGGGTGTCAGCCAGAGGAAGCTGCTGAGTGTGCCGCCTTCAGGTGAGGGTTCCTGTCAGCTTCCAGAGGCCGAATGTTCTATTCCCGCTCTGTCAGCAGAGCAGGAGTGTTCTATTCTTGTCAAGGACTGTCAACAGTCCCGCCTTAGCTGGCTTTAAGTTGCTATATCTTTTCAGACGTAATTGTACTATTTTTTTCCCCAAGGGTAATTCTATATTTGAAAGTTTAACCTATGACAGAATAAAAATGACTTTCATGGTAATTGAACTGACTTATTCTCACTCTTTGCTAGAGTAGCAAACAGAGCTTTTCCATGGTCAGGTACAGCGGATATAAGTGAGAACTCTTTTGGGCTGACTTATTAGGGGTACTACAGTTTATTTTCAAAAGTAACCATCTGTGTTTTGTTGTTGTCACTGTGTAGACGTCAATGAATGCGCCTTTTGGAATCATGGCTGTACTCTTGGGTGTGAAAATACCGCTGGGTCCTATTACTGCACATGCCCTGTAGGGTTTGTTCTGCTTCCTGATGGGAAACGGTGTCACCGTAAGTCACAACAAGTATTTATGGTGCTTTTGCCTTCATGTTCACTGATGTTTCTGAGGTGGCTATGGTCTGGGTTGATGGTCCTGGATCAGCAGTATGCATCAGAGTTACCTTAGGGTTTTATCTTGTGTTTGTTTGTTTTTTAAAACATGAATGACTGGACAGTACCCTAGACCTATCAAATCAAAAGCTCCAAGGTTGGGAAACAAGTTTCTTTATCCATATTTTATGATGTTTTATTATACAGGGTAGAGCGAAAGTAGGTTTACATTTGTTTGTATGGAAAATAATACAGCCCTGACTAGTGTGCCTCACTTGTCGCAAATAAATGTTTTTGAGTTTTTCGGGTAGATACCCAGAAGACGGATTGCTGGATCTTATTATAACTCTATTTTTAGTTTTTTTGAGGAACTGCCATCTGTTTTCCATAGTGATTGTACCAGTTACCATTCCTACCAGCAGTGAACAAGCTCTTTCTTCCCTACAACCTCTCCGTACTTATTACCTGTCTTGCTGATAATAGCCATTCTAACGGGTAGTTTTGATTAGCATTTCCCTATTAGTTAGTGAGGTTGAACATCTTCTCACATATCTGATAGCCGTTTGTATGTCTTCCTGGGAGACGTGTCAGTTCAGGCCTCTGACCATTTTTCAGTTGGATTGTTTGTTTGTTTGACATTGGGTTGTATGAGTTCTTTATATATTTTTGATATTAACCCCTTGTCTGTGCTGTTGTTTGCAAATAACATCCACCATTCAGTTGGTTGCTTTTTTGTTTTGCTGTCAGTTTCTTTTGCTGTGCAGAAGCTTTTTAGTTTGATAGAGTCCCATTCATTTACTTTTGCCTTTACTTCCCTTGCCTTTGGGGTCAAACTCATAAAATGTTCTCTACCACCAAGGTCCATAAGTTTAGTAGCTATGCTTCTCCTATGTACTATATTATTTCAGATCTTGTATTTGTCTTTGATCCATTTTGAATTAATTTTTGTACAAAGAGACAAACTGTAATCTAATTTCATTTTTTTTTGCATGTTGCTTTCCAATTTTCCCAGCGCCATTTGTTGAAGAGACTTTCTTTTCCCCACTGTGTGTTTTTGGCTTTTCACTTTTTATAATGAGTTGGAGGTGAGTTGACTCCAGCGACTTTTTGTCTTCGCTTTAGTCACCATCGTCCTTCCTTCGGTGCAGGACTTCCACCAACCAATGACACAGTGAAGCTGCCGAGATGGGTAGGGGGCGGGGCAGAAAGAGCCCAGCTGTCTCTCAGGGATGGTTGTAGCAGCCATTAGCAATCAGTTCCTAGATTCATTATTTCTTTTTCTTCCTGAAGATTTTATTTATTTATTTTTAGAGAGAGAGGAAAGGATGGAGAGAGTTAGGGAAACATCAGTCTGCTGCCCCTCACACATGCCCCATCCAGGGACTGAACCCACAACCCAGGCATATGCCCTGACTGGGAATAGAACCGGCAACCCTTCACTTTGAGGGACGATGCCCAGCCAAACGAGCCACACTGTTCAGGGCTAGATTCATTATTTCATCAAGGATTCCAAATGGTGGTAGCTAGTTCTAATATTAACTTTTAATTATTAATTGGAATACCTTTTAAAAGAAAAGTTTCATTAACTATTTGGTTAGTGCAAGATACAATTCGTAGAGTTAAGATAGGATAAATATTGGATTTGCAACAATTTTGATGTGTTTCCACCCATTGTGGTTGTTATCCTTACTGCTGAGCAAACAGTTTCCTTTTGTCCAGTGGGAGCTTCTGAAAATGGGTTCCTGACCCCAGTAGTCTTCGATAGTTTCCTTTTTATCTGTAGCACATATTTTCCAGGCTTGTCTTGTATAGTCTATGTCTTAGACCTGAATTTAGCAATCTCTGAAAGTATACTGCTTCCTTTAGATAAGAAGTTGTATTCAGAGAACATAATCTGCTACTATCATTGTTTCTAAGTCTTTTTGGAACCAGAGCTAGGAATACACTGTTGTTTTCTTTAAGTGTGCTATGAATTTATATGAATATTTTCAACTCAAATTTAGAATTACATACTCAGATACCTTCTTATAGAATTCTTATAGAATCTACGAGTCTAGCTAAGTAGAAAGGAAAAGCTAAGTAGAAATGTATCGTGTCTAGACCTGCTTCAGAGATGATGGAGCATAGGTCAGTCTGGATGTCGTATGTGCTTATGAAATCGGGCACATGAAAGTGGATAAATGGTAATGAATTTCTTGGAAATTACCTAAGAATTTGTGTCTGTCTTTGGAACTTGCCCTTCTTCCAAAACCATGTAGTTTACCTGTTGGCAAATATACTCAAGTGCACGGTGTTGTATATTATAGAGTCCACTGTGTGCCGAGCACGAAACACACAACCTCACTTGATTTTCCAACTTCTAGAACTTCCATACTGTATATTTTACATTATAATGTTTGATTTACTTGGAATTCATTTTGATGTATACTGTAGAATAGGAATTTAACTTTTGCCCCAAGTCATTACTCAGTTATTTCTCCACCATTTATTGGATCATCTTTTACATGCTCAATGATTTAAAATGTTGGGTTGGCAAAAAGTCAATCCAATATTTATTTTTTCCATAAAATAAAAGACACATTTTTCATTTCGCCAATAACTTTATTGATTTGGATATTTTGATTATATCAGCTGTCTCCCACTATTGGATTCTAGTGGGTAGAGGCCAGGGGTGCTGCTAAACATCTTCCAATGCATAAAACAGTCCCACAGTGAAGAATTATTTGGCCAAAATGTCAATAGTACCAAGAAACTTCACAAACCACCTTTGACATGTTTGATCGGTCATAGCACCTTCTCCATACGCTGCAGAAATCTTTTTGTGTGTGTGTTTCAGTTGCATTTTTACCTTTCTGGAAATAGTAAAGCATAATATGCCAAAATTGTTGCATATATTCTTCCATCTTCAATATTAAAATGGCTGCACGCCCAAAATCCACTGATTTTGATTTTTTTTAAATGTACACTGATATGACAGGTGTCACAATACAATCTACCAAAGTCGTTAAGTTGTTTCAAATAAATTTAAAGACAATTAAACACTACTATAGCCATTGTATGGAAAAAACATAAACTTTTTGGTCAACTCAATGCTTTAATCACATGTTATATTCTTATGTGTACTTGAGTCTTTTCTAAAATAAGTTTTCTATTTGGCTTTAATATCCTTTCTGTCTCTTCCTGTACTCATTACCCACTACTGTAATTACTGTTTCTTTATGATACATTTTGATATTTGTTAAGAGCCTTCTATTCTCTTCCTGTACTTCACCACGGTTACACAATGTTCTTTCCTACACATACAATTTGTTTTCCAGATGAACTTGAGAATCATTCACTCAAGTTCCATTTAAAATATTTTGGAATTTTGTTGAATAATAACTTTAAAAACATTATTCAACATAAAAAAACTTAGAGGAAACAAGAATTGTTTTCCAAAATCAGAGATTTTTAAAAATGTTTTTTAGATTTGAAAATTTTTTTCTTTTTATTTCTTCATTATCACAGTAATTCATAAATGTTTAGTTTTTACTTAACTTACTATTTTTAGGATATAGTATTTTAGTGGCAACTAAATTTACTGGCAACTAATTTTACTCAGTTTCGATTGAACATTAATCTTGACCTTATTCTTCATTAATTAGAATTAATTTCCTGTCCAAGCAACGCATCTGAATGCAGCCATGTCTGTGTTCTGACTTCAGATGGTCCCGTGTGTGTCTGCCCAGAAGGATCTGTGCTTGAGACAGATGGGAAAACGTGTAGTGGTAAGTTTATTTACCATTTGTTTATTTGAAAATATTTATTTTCTAAGTGACAGCTAAAATTTGCATATTACTGACAAAGAAGAATAGATTTTCCAACATTACACATCGAAAGATATTTATGCAATGGATTAGCATAGATTTAAATGATATATTTTTTGTTTTGTTTTGTTTTTAAATAGCACAGTGTGGAGGTTATGAGCCAGGACTTTGAAATCATACAGCCTTGAGGGAGCATTACCAGTTACTGGCAGTATTATTTCAGACTGGTCACCGCTCTCTCTTGGTCTCAGTTGCTTCATCTGTAGAGGTTAATGACACCTGCCTCCTGGATTTGTAGCCAGGATTAAGCAGATGGTGGGTGCAAAGTGCTTAGCCTGCTCCTTGCTCCTATAAATACACCTTTTCTTTTATCTTCATAGACTTAAGCATATAGAGGGATGCATTTAACTATAAATTAGCAGAAGACTTATGTGCGGCTTTTTAAAAAATAAAGAAAGCAAAAGAAGTCAAGAGGCCAAAAATGTGAGAAAGAAAAAATATATTACTTACTAGAAAGAATTAGACCAATGGCCAAACTCATCAAAATGTATTTCGTATTCCAGCCAGCTGCCAATGCGCATGTTCTTGAACTTAGTGGTGGGACAAGAGCACAGGGCCACTGGGGCGTGAAGGGTTAACTTCACGATGTTAGGTTATAGGGGAGTGAGGTATAAAGACATTTTCCTTCTAATCTCTGAAAAACAACTTGATTGCAGCAGTATGAATGATTGAGGAAGTGTTTTTAAAAATCAACGTATATTTGGTTCACCTCAATATTCTGATAGAAAATTGTTGTATTTTTGAATGATATAGCATCATATAGCATCATTACCTAATTGTTTTTGTAGGTTGTTCGTCGCCTGATAATGGTGGATGTAGCCAACTCTGCCTTGCTCTCAGCCCAGTATCCTGGGAATGCGGTTGCCTTCCTGGATATGACCTGCAACAAGACAGAAAAAGCTGTGCAGCTTCAGGTTGGTGCTGTGGGTCTCTGTGAAAGTGTGCAAAGATAACATTGCATTTAGAAAGATAGAGCATTAAATTGCTTTTGGCCTCTGGATAGAATGTCTGATTTTTTTATTTTTGGAAATGGAAAACAAATTACATTATAAGTATGAATAGGATATATAATAATCATATAAATAATAATCATGTTTTTGAGGAATATTCAGAAGTTAATTAGCATTCAGCAAAGACTTGCTATAAATAACATCAACGGCGGTATTCCAGTATATGTGAAAGTCATGACGAGAATAGATTTCAACACTTTATAGTTAAGAGGAATTGAATAAGTATTTGTTGATTGATTTGATTTTCAACTCTCCAGTGAATGTAATAATAATAATACTTCAACAAATTTTATTTTTCGTGTCAAAATTTAATGTGAAGTTGTATGCTTCAACTATTTTTTCGTCTGCTGATGTTACATCTCTTATGTCCTCAACAGCTTTGGAAATCCTAGATTTATATCAAATTGATTTCATTTCTCCTGATGTTTTATCATGCTTGTAATCTGGGATAACATTCACATGATGATGAGCCTGCAGAGCTAGTCTTAGCCAGAGCTCAATACTCTGGACTTCCCAGAGCCTTAGTTAATTTAGCATAATCTGAGCTCTGAAAATTAACAAGGGTCTTGTTATTAGCTCAAATAATCATGCTTCCCTTTTAGAAGGGCTCAGCCCAGAGAAGGGTATTTATTTGAACATGAATTAATACAATCTGTTAATGTTAATATGTTTCAGTGTGTGTGAATCAGGGAGATGACAGCACTGAAATGCCTATCATTTAGTTCTGGTGTTAGTTATTTAATGCTGGCTCTTTTTCTAAGTAATTTGCATTTTAAAAGCAGGCCTCTAGACAGGGAGGGATCCAGGGATGAAATTCTGGCACTCTGTTACCTCATGGAAGAGAAACTGTTCTTGCCTGTCTTACCCCACACACACTGGTGGGAGCGTAAGACAACCACCGCCGCACTGCAGAAATTAAGGAAGAGGGCGCAACGAAAGGGCAGAGTCACCAGTGCCTCTTGGCTGTCAAGGCATATTTTAAACGGAGCCATATTTGAATTTGGTTATCAGGACCTCAACCGTTTTTGCTGTTTGCCAATTCTCAAGATATCCGACACATGCATTTTGATGGGACAGACTATGTAACCCTGCTCAGCCAACAAATGGGAGCGGTTTTCGCCCTCGATCACGACCCGGTGGAAAGTAAGGTATGCTTTTGTCGCTTGAACAGATGTGGCTGTGCTTTAAGAAGAGAGTAGAGAGTTTTTTCTTAACACATGACCTGCGCTACTTGAAAATCCTCTGCTAAGCTCAAAACCCTTAGGCAAATTTCAAAACCCTATAGAAAATTTTAAATATAGACATTGAAACATCATTTGAGAAATCTTGAGGATTTTCTGTTATCATAACCCTGGTTCTTGATGTGATTTAGCCATTTTATTGGAGGTGATTAAGCAGGATCTCAAGTTTAGTTTTGTTTCTGGGCATGATGACGGGAGTCTAGTCCAGTGCCATACATATGATGAGAAGCCCATAAATAGGGAGGAGTGGGAGCTTGGGGTGGGGCTTAGGAAATATGAGTTGGTAATTTGCATTTGATATATGTCATTCAGGGAGGGAATTCAGAGACCCGTTAACCACGAAAAGCAGGGAATGTTTTATGGCTCATTTGAGAACAGCAGTCTAACTCATGAAATTATTTACATAATAATCACATTTTTCATGAAGTTTTTTATGAAACTTAGAATTTTTTTATTTTGAACCCAATCAGCTGACCATGTGATCTTTGTTACTTGTATTTGTGCTAAGTTAGAATGTGCTTGGAATAATATGTTATAGCATCTTTTAGGGACTTATTACCCATATTTATAAATTTACACAGTTATTAATTTCCCTCCATAATTATTTAGTTATTACTAGATTAATTCTTAGAATTTTAAACTTTGTGCTTTTGTTTTTGCCTGATTTGAAGCAGTCTTGTAAATGGCCTAAAAAGAAGGAAACAAACTGATTTTGTGTTTAATTGGTATGATTAATGGCCAGCTATAAGTACTTTTGCAAATAAAAGTTGAGTAATTAAACACTAGTGAACAATTCATCTTTCCTTCTCCTGAGCTGAATCTATATGATTCCTTGGAAGAATTCTATTAACAGAAAAAAATAATTAATCAAGAAAATCAGTTCAAGATTCACTTATTACCAAACTAGTCTTTTTCCTGCACAGTATTTTTACAACTAGGTAAATGAGAAGCCCTAGAATGAACTTTAAGTTGTGTGGCCGTTTTCAATTTTTCTGGTCAATGCTTTTATTTTCTTGCGTTTCAAACGGCCCCGCTGTGCTAAGTCACCCGGAGCTCGTTAGAACTGCAGGCTCTCAGGCCCCGCCCCGAGCGCCGGATGGGAGTCTGCATCTTACCAAGGTCCCCAGGGACTTCGTGTGTCCGCTCCAATTTGAGAAGCAGCGCTCTAGTGGACTGTTTTTGAATATGAGAAGTACCCATTTTGTTTCATAAAATAGAACCTCTTCTATAGAAAGGTTATAACCCATTATTTAATGAATTGCCACTTCATGAATACTCTTATCAATTATAAGTTTATGTACATATGTGTACTCACAGTTAAAATTAATAAGCTATTATTAAATTGTAAGCTCACCCATAGCAGTTTTTAACATTCTCATGAAATACTTGTACCTATTTGATAGTCTGCATACTAGACTGAAAAAAAACCTTTGTACCTGAAAGGTATGTTCTGTTGGACAATATCCGGTACAGATTAATTCAAATGCAGTTAGATAAGGTTAGAGATGAAAAAAAACTTTAGCAAATATTTAGCCTAACTTCATTATTTTTGCAGTTGAAAAAATTGAGGCTCAGTGACTTGGCAAGGTAATCAAACAAGTAAGTGGCAAAACTGGGAGGCCCTGTGTCCCTTGACTGGCAGTGAAGCCGAGTACTGTGGGCTGTGCAGAGAGGACACAGCGCAGCGTGTCGTTCCCGCTGAACTGAAAGCCATTGCTCCCTTTCAGGCTGCAGGAGCCTAGGGTTCAAGTACAGCAGCTTTGTTATTGACCAACCATCAAAGACGAGTGAGTTCCCAGTCACAATAGAACTATGTGCAGGCACAGAGCTAAGGAGGTTTTGTTGTTGTTGTTTTCTTTGTTTGTTTGTTTTTATTGTTGACACTATTTCAGATGGTTCCCATTTCCCTCCTCCCCTTTTTCCTCTTCACTGAGCCTCCAACCTCTACCCTGGTCTTCACCACATTGTTTTCTGTGTCCATAAGCTATGCATACATGCATATATGTTCTTTGGCTAATCTCTCCCAGTCCCCTCCTAAGGAGTTTTATACATAAAACTAATGTACTTGGCATTATTATCCTCATTTTACCAATGAGGATACTGGGATTCTGAGACATTGACTAACTTGCTGAAGTTTATAGGTATCTGGGAAGCAGCCTAGTTGAAGTGCAGGTGTAGGTGTATCTATGTCCAAAGCCAAGCTCTTAACGATTCCACTGTATGATACTCAGCCCATTTGTATATATCCCATGTTAATTTTTTAAAACAAACCCTCCAGAAATGCCTGTGTTCTCTTTTGCAGGTATACTTTGCCCATACAGCCCTGAAGTGGATAGAGAGAGCCAATATGGATGGTTCCCAACGAGAAAGGCTTATCGAGGAAGCAATAGACGTTCCAGAAGGTCTTGCTGTGGACTGGATTCATCGTAAACTCTATTGGACAGACAGAGGGTAAGTTCCTGTTAGCCACACAGGATGGGGGTAACAGGGCAGGTGATACCACTGGCTTCATCCTCCACTTTGAACACAGGAAAATACTCCTGGGGACCTGGCCGGGCTTGCAGGAAAGCTGCCCCCAACCCTGTCCACACTCCGCCCGCCCGCCCCACCACCAAGCAGGTGTTTCCCCCTTCATCAAGCTTGGATCGGTATCTGTACAAGAATTTTGAGGACCAATTAAGCAGCATATGTCTTTGCACTTTAGGATAGCAATGTAAACCTGTGGGAGAACAGCCGCCAAGCATTCTCCGGGCGTCTGCTATGGACGGGGTGTTCTCCCAGGTGACACGGGAGACACAAAGGAGCTCGAGGAGCATTTCATCTTCTCAGTCAGCTCACAGTTTAGCCAGGGGGAAAGGAACAGGAAACACCAAGCGCTTGGTCTAAATTTTAGTACAAGAGATGTCATAAGGCCATGGCTAAATAATTGCTAAATGAGGGGTGTGCACTGCCAGAGGGAGTGCTGGAAGGGGCTTCAGGGATCAGCTGGCCCAACCCCCTCATTTTACGGGTGGGATTCTGAAAAGCTAAGTGATTTATTCAAGGTTACACAAGACACGAGTGACAAATCTTGGACTCAAATCCACACGATGGCTCTCTAAGTGGCATGAAGACGGGAGAGACAGCTTCGTGCTGGCGTTGCAAGGAAAGTCCTCGCGAGATCAGAGAAATGGTCTGCTTTCACTGTGGTGGAAAATAACAGAGCCGGAGGGAAGCTCCTGGGGCTCCAGGAAGGACTTCTGCACTTGGGAATTGGGGCAGGTGGTATATGGCCTGTGTGGCCCCAGGGACGGCGGTAGGAGTGGGAAGAGGGTAAGGAAGGAAGTGCCCACATCCCTCACTTCCCTGCCTCGGAGAGAGAGGACGCTAACACAGAGCACCTCCCAGGGCAGTGTCAGAGATGCTCTGAGCTGGAATGGTATTTGCCCAGAGCCACTTAAAACCACAAAGTGAAATGGTGACTGATCTGAACATCTGGTACCCGTGCAATCGTGTTAAGTTAAAAGAAAGGAGAGTTAATTAGGGTTTCACATCTGTGAAATCAGCCATGCCAACATGGAGGGAGAAGTCCCAGGAAACAAGTTTATATGCTTGAGGATGGGCTTTCTATGTTCTAGAAATTCTCTTGTGGTCTGGATAACCCATGGAAACAAGTGCATTTTTAAAAATGAGCCAGATGTATGATGTGATGTGCAGTTATCAATGATATGGCACATCTGTAAAAGAGTGAGTATGTTGTCACTCATTCGTTTGTTCATTTAACCATACCTTCACTCTTTTATTCTTTGGGTGTTTCTTTATTAACTGAAATGCTCCAGATACTGCACTAAGAACTTTACATCCATGATACCATCCAGTTCCCAAAAGATGTTTTCTCACCTCCAACTTAAAGACTGAAAAAATTGAGAATCAAAGAGGTAAAATAACTTTATCAAAGTCAAACAGCCCACAAGTAGTGGATCTGGAATTTGAACTCAAAGACAACAACTTCCAAAACTTACGCTTTTAATAATCACAGACAGGTCCTGCCTTCCCTGATCACAGTTGATTACAATGTGCTAGGTCCAGAGTCATGTAACAAATGAAAGTCAGCTTCGGTTGTAATGATGCTAAAAATCATAATAACGGCCTCCTCTGTGTTGAACGGACTTAAAAGGACATTTAAAATGTCAGCTGTGCATAATAATAGAGCTCGTACGCGGCTGTTCTCAGAAGCGTAAACTTTGATCAGGACGGCAGATGCCAGCCGCTGTCGCCCCCTCTGAAGGTTGTCAGGTCTCCTGTTTCCCACATGTGCCTGGCACCTCTAATTTTACCAGTGTTTGATTCACAGCACCGTGGGACCGACGGCCGAGGTGATGCCTTGGGGACATACACGGGCACCGCGTCCCGGAGAAGCAGTCCCTAGTTCACTGGCTTCAGTAATAACATGCCCTTCTTAAGTCCTCTTTCCTCCAAAGGCAGCTGCTAAACGAAAACCTTTAATTTATCTGGAAATGAAAGGTTTATAGTTTGAAAACCTTGATATTAGCTAGAAATTGGATTTAAATAACTGAGATTCCAAGCTTGTGATATTAGATTATATGGTAACTCTTAACCAATAAAAGAACTAGAGTGGATGCTTCTAGTTTATATTGGCTTTGGAAAAGACAGATTCAAATGAACACCTAACAGTAGGAAGGAGGCTAATTGATAATTTCACTGGCAATGCTATTATTTAGTCCTAAGGAATCCTGATTCCTAAAGTCAATTACCCAGTAAAAAAGAAACAAGAGGGGGAAAATATCTACCTATTTGTTCATTCTTTCGAGATAAAAACTACCGTGAGGTAAAAATCACTTGTCCAGTTTTCTGGACGGCCAACTCTTGCCCTGGAAGGGGTGTGGGTCTCAGAGGGTCCCAGTGACGTTGGGACCCGCCAGGGAGTGGATGCAAAGACAGCGGTGTTCCACTAGATTAAGGGCTGTGCTTGAACTCGGGTGAGCCCAGTGCCCACACCCCTCCTGGCTTCCTCGTTACTGACACTGGAGTCTGAGACTTGCTCTCTGGCTGAATCAAAAAGAAGTGTAGCACTGAGCTGACGGCTCCAGAGTCAGGAGTTGTGTTGGTGCCCGTTCTCGTTGCCTGACCCCTGCTCACAGCAGTAAGAATTTAGAGACGCTGTCACAGTGAGCACAGAACCGACAGTCACAAACAAGTCACTTCAGAATTCCCTCGCTCCCAGCCAGGGACCAGGCACAGTGACAATTGTGACAAAAATACCTTTTACCCAGCAGTACCTTTTGGCAAACACTTCATCTGGGAATAAATTATCTTTTAAAAGTGGCACTGGAATATAAATGGTTTAAAAATTATCTGCTGCCCTGAGCTGCAAGTTTGTAAAGCGTATTTGACCCGACACACGTCCTGAGCCGTTTTACCTTTACCTCCCTCCTGCCTGTAGCCTGTGAGGAGGAATTTATAAAACCCCTTCCCCACCCAGTGGCTACAAACTGTGCTCCAATAAGCCACCTGCAGAAGGTCTCTTTAGCATTTTGTAGAATCAGGCAGAGAATGGTCCGGCCTCGTGCTTCTGGGCAAGCCTGTCTCATGCAGACATTACCTACAAGAACAAGGCGGTAAACCCTTCCCAGATGTTTGCTGAATGACTTCAAGATAGTTATATTTTCTCATTTGTAGCAGGGAAACAGGGCCATCAGGCAGCAGGCAAGAACAAGATAGGCCCTTCACAGCTGTCTGTTGAATGGGTTGCAGATAGTTACACTCTCTAGTTTCAGCAGGGAAACGGGGAACAGGCAGTCCCTGGTGGGAAGGGGTGCCGCTCTCCCGCTCTGCCCATGGTCCTGTCTGCTCCAGAGGCTGCTCAGAAGCCCAGGCTGCCCCACAGGCCCATGACGGGGTCAGCTGCATAGGATAGAGTTCAGCATTTGATTCCACCCAGTTTTCTCCATCTTATCGCCGCTGCCCTAGCTCAGCCGCCATCATCTCTTTCCTGCCTTGTACTCTCCACACTAACACCACAGCAGACTTTCTAGCGTGAGACTATGACTGTTGCACACTCGTTTAGGTCTCCCAGACTTGACTCCTGCTGAGGCCCCTGCTTACGGTGCTCTTCCTCTGTCTACTCACCTTCCCTCTCCCGCCCCGGCTCTCCTGCTCCACTAGGAGGTCCATAAGGACAGAGACAGGCTGTTGTGTCTCCTGTGCCTCAGCTGATCCCTGACATGCACAGTAGTGGTTGCTCAGTGAATATTTGTCTGATAATAAAGGTTGTTTCACAAATAAATGGAAACTTTAGGAAACAAGAATTTCCTTCTCTGCCTGATTCCAAAGAGTTGTTTTTTTTTTAATGTAAAGTTTAGCAAATAATAGCTTAGTACTCTTATTTTTCTAAGCATCCTGTGGAAGAAAGTTGAAGTCAACAGAAATCCCCCTTCCTGTGCGTGTGCTGGCTCTCTCTGTGGCCCCTGGGGGCGTACTCTCTCTCCTCCCCGGGATGTGTGACCGCGAGGCTGGCACCCCCTCCCCGCTGGCTGCCGATGGCTCCAGAGGAGCTGGCAGGGTGTGAGCAGAAAGGGATGGTAGGATTTACACTACTGGCTTCGTCCCTGCCAGGACACGGACACAGTTCCCTCTTACCCTCCCCTTTCACTGTGCGTTTTCATTGCCTGGGGTCCCTATTGGCATTTGGTAAAGATGGGTGTCTGGTCCTGATCTGGGCATGAGTGGGTGTGTGCGCACACCGCACAAGGGGGTACTTCAGAATGCCTGTCTTTGCATTCAGTAAGAAACAAGGAAACGGAAAATTTTTGTTTTAAAAATACAGTTAATGTAACAAGCCCCATTATATGACATACATTCTAGGAAATCTGTCATTGAAGGCAGTGATTTAAATGGGAAACATCGTGAAATAATCATTAAGGAGGACATCTCTCAGCCACGAGGAATCGCTGTTCATCCAATGGCCAAGTAGGTACTTGTGAAATTCAGATGTCTTTCTGCAGACGTCACATTTGAAATGTTAATGTCCAAAATCTGTACTAAGATCACAGGTGGTCAGTGGAATCAGAAATAAAGAAAATCCACTATTTGTCCACATTTTCAGAAATGATGTGGCTATCATAATGTCTTCATTTTTAAATGTCTTTCATTTTCTATTTTTATACGAAAATGTTATTGTCTAGATATCCTTTCATTTTATTCAGATTCAATTTCTTTGTGAAAAGAAAGGGGCTGTAATTTATTAATCAATTAGACAAAAGCCCAATAAACTGCTTTCCTTAAAAAGCTACATTATTGAGTTCCTAAGCAGAAGAAAACATTTAGATTGTATGACTTATTAATTCCATTCAGAAAAATCATAAGATGAGTTCAAATGGTCATTTTTAGATTTAGACAAGAAGAAATAACAATCATGAAAGATTAGATATCTATCAGATTCTATGTTGTTCAATATAAATTAGTGACAAATGTTGGTTTCAGTTCAGAGAATTAAGGAGAATCACCAATTTCTTCCTACATTTTAAAAAACAAAGATAAAAATGAACTCAATTTTATTTATGATGGTCTATGGGAAATAATATATTGATAATAATTGCCCTGGGTGGTGTGACTGAGTGGATTGAGTGCTGGCCTGCAAACCAAAGGGCCGCCGGTTTGATTCCCAGTCAGGGCACATGCCTGGGTTGCAGGCCAGGTCCTCAGTAGGGGTCACGTGAGGGGCAACCACTCACTGATGTTTCTCTCCCTCTCTCTCTTCCTCCCTTCCCATCTCTAAAATAAATAAATAAAATCTTTAAAAAATAACGAAAAATGCATATTGGTGATAATTGATATGGAACTAGCCACATGATTAAAAGAGTGAGAATATAACCATCTCTAAGAAGGCCAGAGAAAAGATGTTGACCACAAAAAAATGTTTCTCAGCACCATATAGGATGTGATATGCAGAACTTAAAATTAACCAAGTTAGTTGAGTACGTTATGTAAAACTGGATAATAGATAAATATGCTCTTCCCCTTATGTTGTAATTTTACATATACAGTGAGTTTTACATACGCACAGCAGAGGGATGAGCTAGCAAGATATCATTGCCTTTTGTAGCAGGAAATATTAATTTAAAAGTATGCATTTGAACACATTTTCAGTTAGTTATTTTCTGCAGCATTTTAAATTAATAATTCCTTTTTTATCTAATGACCTGAGCCTTAATTCATTATTTCCTGTCCAAGATGGTCTACCTTGAAAAGATAAGTTTTTGCTTTGGAAAAATTATTTGTTCAACATACAATGCTATGCTTCTTTCTTCTATATCGCTTAGTTTATCTTAAAGTGGTTTAACTCGATGTTCCCAATGATGAAAGAATAGGAGAATTTTTGTGCAAATTTTATTTGTTTTATGCTTTCTTGATTAAAGGAGATTATTCTGGACTGATATGGGGATTAATCCACGAATTGAAAGTTCTTCCCTTCGAGGCACTGGCCGACTGGTTATCGCTGGCTCTGGGCTGGTCTGGCCCAGCGGAATAACGATTGATTTCTTAACTGACAAGTTGTATTGGTGCGATGCCCAGCAGTCTCTGATTGAAATGGCCAATCTGGATGGTTCAAAACGCCAAAGACTTGCCCAGAACGATGTAGGTGAGGCTTTTGGATGGGGGACTTCTCTACCTTGCCTGAGAATCGATGAGTGTTAAATAGAAAGCGTGTTTGTACACACACAAGCACGTGCACACACACACTCTTAACCACATGGTGAGGCAGGAATAGGGACACACAGGCCGATCGACTTCTCCAAGGATTTGTGAGCTCTGAGGATCACCTGAACATTGAAATATTGGATAAAAAATAATGATGTAGAATCACTTCTCTTTGCCAAGTTTTCCAAAAATCAGAATGAAAATATTAAATGTTTAAAACTTCTTTAAGAATAAGAACTTGATTCAGGTCTTATCTTTAGAAAATGTCATTTTCACAACAGCGATAATATCACCTTCAGAAATTGGTGAATACCTATTGATAAGATTACATAGATTGTACATAATGTACAAAGATTAATACAGTTTTCCTCCTTATATAGTTTCAGATTTTACATGGGTTATCATATGTGTATTTTCTTAAATATCTTTAAAACACTGTAGTTATGGTAACTGTTTAGAAAGAAGTTCGAATGGCTCTGAGGTTCATGGAGAGATTGGTTTTTGACTCAGGAATCTGCAAGAACATTGGAACTGGGCCGTGTGGTGAATAGATGGTGATAAAACTGTGTCATTTGAAATAAGGCTGCAAAAACTGGTATTTGTATGTTAGTGTTGCCAAGGTATGTGGATGAACTTAATCCTGAATGTGCTAGAGAGCCATCATGTATCTTGAGCAGGAAATATATATGAGGTTGGTATTTCGGGATAACCACTGAGGTTTTCAACAGTGTGAGGGTTGGATTGGAACTTTGGAGAGAAGGAAATTAGTAAGGAAACTACAAAGTTGTCCAGACAACAGCTAATGAAGGCCCGAGCTAGAATATTGCCCTTTAGCAGTAAAACGGAGGACTGGAGTATTTTTTAAAAATCACTGTGAATAAAAAAAAAATTGAGAACATTTACTAACAGATTGAAAATAGAAATGAGGGCCAAGGAGACGGTAAAGGTGCTTCAGAGCTTTACAAGCTGGTTGGTTGGGAAGACGAAACACATGGTTTCTTTTCTGAGGAAGAAGCTGACAAACTAATAATCTGTATATGATATTTATTTTGCCCATTCTCTGATTTTAGAGGTAATGAATTTCTAGGTTTGTATTATACATTAAGTAGATCAAGATGAGTATAACTGAAAACTCTACATATTCTAAGTTTCCTTAGAAATTAAAGAGATGCTTCACAGTAGGCCATCAGCTTGCGTACAATTCTAGTCTCTATCCATCTGTGCACAGACGGGCATGTATTGAATCGGTGTGGGAAGTAGATATACAATGGAGAGTTACACACATATTGTTTCTGTGAGGTCATGGGTCTATTTAAAAAATTCATCTGCCAGATAAATGTGAAATTATCGCTTTGATAGATGAATGCCCTACAGGAGTTGAAATTTTCTAACCAGAATGTAAAGACATAATATTCTAAACCCCAAATCATAGCAGATATTTAAAAAAATATATTTTGTACTGTTACTCAAATCTGTGACTAATGTAACTTCTCATTAAAGGCCATTATCAAATAATTGAGAGTTTTTAAATGTCTAAATAACTATTCCCATCACTGCAGTGCCATCTATAGGTGTGTAAGTGGTGACTTCTCAACTGCCAGTTCAGGACTTTTAATGTAAAGTTTGAAGGAATTTATTCTTCGTTTTAAATGCAGTTGTGGCTCTTCCATAACCAAAAAAATAAGAAGTAGTATGTCTAGTGTGGGGTATTTATTGAAAAACTATAGCTAATTCTGACACATGCTACAACATGGATGAACCCAGAAGACACTATGCTAAGTGAAATAAGCCAGTCACAAAAGATAAATATTGTACGATTCCACTTATTGAGGTATCTAGAATAGTCTATTTCATAGAAACAGAAGGTAGAATGGTCTTCGTCAGGGACTAGGGGGAGGGAGAAATGAGAAGCTGTTGTTTAATGGGTATAGGGTTTCAGTTTTACCAGATAAAAAGATTCTGGAATTTGGTTGGCCAGCGTGAATGTACTTAATGCTACTGAACTATACACGGACTAAGATGGAAAATATTGTGACATTGTTTTTTTACCCAAATAAAAAAAACCCAACAGCTATATAAATGAATTCCTTTGCTGCATGTATGGCTTTAATTTGGGACAGTGGGCTGGAGACTAAAATAAATCTTAATGGCCCTGGTCAGTAATGATGGGTGGAGACTCCCCGTCACCCAGACAGGGCATTTGCACTTGCGGCCAGGAGGGGGAGACATTCATCTAATCCACCAAATCCATCACTTGTTTGCAAAGACTGGCCTGGGGAACGTGACGGGACATGATTAAAGCTTCTAAACTTGGGTGTCTTTAGCTTTAGTCTTTAATTACTTGACATGGTATATTACATTTCCTTGCTTACTAAATATTGGAAAATCTTATTGGAGCAATTTCAGCAGCAGGTAGAAGTGGGTTTAGTTGAGGTGGGGTAAGAAGTTTCAACCAAGGGGTTGGTAGTGATGAAAATGGCAGCAGCAGATAATAAATGACTTTCAAAACACTTGGCTAAAAATGGAAGGAAAGAGACAAAAAGAAGCCGGGGGAGGAGTCAAGGGAATGAGGAAATTAAGATGGGAGAGACCTGAAGATATTTATTCATTAGTTACAGGAAAGAAGCTAGTAGAAGGAAAAGCATGAAGATGTAAACAGAAGGGGTACTTGACTGAACAAAGGTCTGGAGAAGCAGGACAAAGACGCCAGGAGCACAGGTCAATGGGTGAATATTAGGAAAGAGGCAAGAGAGGACAAGAAGTGGGCATCCAATGGAGGGGAATGTGTTGATGGAGCTGGGAATTTGAGGAGACTGTTACTCAGTTACCTTAAATGTTTAAGTATCCTTACAGCAACCTGTGAATTAGTGTACTGCCTGTTCCTGCCATTCAAAAGCCAAGGAACTGAAGGCAAAGAGGGGTAAGATTATTTGCTGACGTTTAGTCTATAAATAGCGACAGATCACTGAACACAAACGTTGCTCAGTGATTCTCATCTTGGCGCTATTACAGGGTGGGGCCAAAGTAGGTTTACAGTTGTTCGTAAGGAAAATAATACAATAATTAATAAATAATAATACAAGAATAAACTCTGTAATTTGCGTACTCACAACTATAAATCTACTTTCGCCGCACCCTGTATGTCCATGAGGCCACGTTCTCCAGCTCTCCAAATGCTGGGTGACAGTGGGCTTTGCGAGGACTTCACGCCCCCAGACTTCCATTATGAGACGAGGTTGCCCCATCAGGTGGTGGCTTGTACCTTGCTTAGCAGTTATGTTAAAGGATTGATTTAGTCTAGGAATTGCATGAACGTTTTAAGCCTTGTCCTTTTCAACGTATTCATGGCAAAGACAAGATGTATGTAATGGATTGGAACTGCTTCCAGGTCACCCGTTTGCTGTGGCTGTGTTTGAGGATCACGTGTGGTTCTCCGACTGGACTGTGCCATCGGTAATAAGGGTGAACAAGAGGACTGGCCAAAACAGGGTACGTCTCCGAGGCAGCATGCTGAAGCCCTCATCACTGGTTGTAGTTCATCCATTGGCAAAACCAGGTACACTGGACATGTTACACAGTCTTTCTTTGACTGGAATCTACAACTATTTTAATTCTTTGATAGCAAGGGAGGAGGGGAGATTTTGCAGTTCTCACTAATCTAGGGAGATGTTAAAATTTCCTGAGATTTGGATTTTGTTTAAACTAAAACTGTCTGGTAGTGAATTTGGGCTTTAGTCTTCCAGTCTATTTTCCCCCCTCCTGGACAGCTGCTACTTCTGTGGTCCTTTTAAAGGATCTTGGGTTAAAGGAACTAAGGGTGGGGGTGGGTGGTGAGGGACAATTTAGTCGCATTGGGAGCTGCGAGCTACACTGGGGCCTTTCTCTACTCCCCAACAGCGCCAGGGAGTGAGCAATTAGAAGAGGCATCTCATGACTTACAGTCACTCTTCTTGCCTTGCTGCCCTTTGTCAGTTTGACTAGATCATGAGCTAGGAAATAGGAATCTCGTCTGCCTGAAGAGCTTCTTGGACAAATGTACTGATTATACTTAAGTAACTCATAAGGTAATAACATTCTGAGCTAATATTAATGGCTCCTTACAGGAACTCTTCTGAAATAGCTCTTGATGTGGGCTCCACTTAGATACACCGAGTTTCTTTCTCCAAAAGTTGTACATTGCGATTTGTATCAAGGGCACCCCTTTGATCTCCAAGCCCTTCCGTGAATGCGTGTCTTTCCCTCCACTAGGGGCAGATCCCTGCTTGTATCAGAATGGAGGCTGTGAACACATTTGCAAAGAGGAGTTTGGAACTGCTCAGTGTTCATGTCGTGAAGGTTTTGTGAAAGCCTCAGACGGGAAAATGTGTCTGGCTCTCAATGTCCATCAGGTATCGACAGGTAATATAATAAATTGTGTGCCTTACCTTGTCTCAGGAATATAGTTTTCTTCTACATTGAACCTTATGCACTTGCTGATCTTTAATATTTTATATATTAAAAGCTCCTCTGATTTTAGGGATGCCAAGTAGTTTTTATTTTTTTCGTCCTCTGATGACTATGGGCTTCTTTTGTAAAAAAAATTTTACCACAATTTTTTAATTGTATTTTTTCCATTCTCCCACTTATTACTTTATTCCCCTGCAATCACCACACTGTTGTCCACGCCCATGAGTCCTTTTTCCTTCTTGCTCGATCCCTTTACCCTCAACCCCCTCATAACTGTCAGCCTGCTCTCTACCTATGATTTTGTCTCTATTTTGCTTGTTAGTTCAGTTTGTTCACTAGATTCCACTCATATCATATGATATGAGTGAAATCATATGGCAGTTGTCTTTTCTGACTGACTTATTTTACTTAGCATAATGTTCTCCAGGTCTATCCATGCTGTCAAAAATTGTGAAATTTTCTTTTTTATGGCTGAGTAGTATTCCATTGTGTAAATGTCCCATAGTTGTTTTATCAACTCATCTACTGATGGACACTTGGGCTGCCTCCATATCTAGGCTATTGTAAATAATGCTGCAATGAACACAGGGCTGTTTATGTTATTTTGAACTAATGTTTTGGGTTTCTTCACATATATTTGCAGAAGTGGGATTGCTGGATCAGAAGGCAGATCCATTTCACATTTTTTGTGGTATCTCCATACTACTTTCCACAGTGGCTGCACAAATCTGTATTTCCACTAACAGTGCACTAGGGTTCCCCTTTCTCCTCATCCTTGCCAGCACTTGTTGTTCATTGATTTATTGATGATAGCCATTCTGACAGGTGTGAGATGGTATTTCATTGTGGTTTTAATTTGCATCTCTCTGGTGATTAGTGACCTTGAGCATCTTTTCATATGTTTATGGGCCATCTGCATGTCCTCTTTGGGGAAGTGTCTATTCAGGTCATGGGCCGGAATTGGATACTTTGGATTTTCAGAACTTTCTATTAATTGTTGCTTTAGGACAACAGTTCTTAATATTTTTGGCTTCAGGTGCCCTTTACACTCTTAAAAATGATTGAGAATCCCAGAGTTTTTATTTTTGTAAACTACATCTATCAATATTTGTATTAGAAATTAAAACTAAAAAATTCTAGAAATATCTCTATTAAAATTATACTAATATTCCATTATAACATATTTTTATAGAAGTAAGTGAAATGATTATATTTTCCAAAACAAAAAACTATGCAGTAAGAAGAATGGCATTGGTTCACCTTTATATCTAATGTCTGGCTTAATAGAGAGCAGCTGGATTCTCATGCCCATGTGTAGGTTAAGTCTGTTGCTGGGTTGTTTTGATTGAAGTCTATGAAGAAGAAAATTTGGCCTCACAGAGACATGGAGTTGGAAAAGGAAGGAAGGAACATTTAATAGGTTTTTCAGATACCTTTTTGGCATTTTTTTTTATACTATATCAGTACTATACATTTGGTAGTTTCTTGAAGTTTAGTAGCAATGTGGAATCTGAAGCCATATCATTGAACTTTTATGTCTTCTGACATATTAAAATTCAATGATCTATTTTGTACTTTGAGTGGCTCTTTTATCTTGCACGATTTGGTAGCATCATATTTTGGTCGTTTGAAAATTCGGTTGAGTTATGCAGATCTTCCAATTGTCACATTGATTAAGTATCATCCTCAAACTCATCAGAAAACTTTTGAGTATTGGGATCTTGTCAAGCTTATGGTAATGGAGAAAATTTTCTATAATATAATTCTACTTTTCACTTGGAAGCTCAAATTTTATTATGGCAACAAGTACTGTGAGTTGTTTTCCTTGAAGTGACAGGCTCACTTCATTCATTCTTTTCAAAAAAAAAAATCTTGCCAAATCCCCAAGTGTTAATAACATAGTTTATCAGCTATCCTTTCAAGTAAAAACCATGTTCAGTGAAAAAAGAGACTAGTTTTAACTTGCAACTCAAAGAGCATACAAGTGATTTTCCTTCAGCCAACCGTCATAATTCAGTATCTTCACAGATAACAGAGTGTTTTATGTGTACTTCCCACTTTATTATAAGAATGTTAAAGAGCCAAATATTCCATGGGCAAGATTTTTAAAAATTAATAATTCTTACTTTTTAAAAATCCTTACCCAAGGACATTTTTTCATTGCTTTTTAGAGAGAGAGAAACATATTGGTTGCCTTTTACATTGGGGATCCAACCCACAACCGAGATATGTGCCCTGACTGGGAATCAAACTCGAGACCTCTGGGTCTACGAGACAACGCTCCAACCAGCTGAGCCACACTGGCCAGGGCAATCATTGTTACTCTTCATCATGGATCCTCTTAAATGACAGAAGAGTGTGTGGATGTGTGTGGATGTGTGTGTGTGAGAGAGAGAGAGAGAGCATACATGGCAGTGAACATGACAGCTAGTGGAGTTTGGTGCCATGGCCTTGATTCAGGCTAAGGCACTGCAGTTCCGCCAATCATTGCTTCTGTCCATTAGCATCAATCCAGATACAGTGAAAAAAGGCAAATCACATCAAAGTTATTTGCCTCTCATAAAAATAGTTTGACCTTATGAACTCCATGCAGCATACTTAGAGAACGCACTTGAGATCCATGTACCATACTTAAAGAACACACTTGGTGTTTTAAGGATCCATTTCCCCCATATCTGGGAAGTTGCATAGGTCCCATGACTATGTTAAATTATGGTTTGTTTATGCCCATCCACACATATAAATACAAGTAAAATCAGGCTAAAATAAGTGTTGAAAACAGCCTAAAGGAGGAATATGTATGGAAGGCATCTCATAAATTTTCCCTTGTAATCTCATTCTGTGATTATAAGCTGATATATTCATAAGGATTCTGATTTTGGGTTTGGGGGGTTTTTTGCCACTGCCTAAAAATGTCCTGCCTTTCTTCCCTGCTGGCCCCTCCCTCAACCATTAAGTTGCGTGGAGTAAAGCTGGGGTGGTGTGGTATGGCCAGTGAGGTTTCCAAAGTCACCAAGACCCTGATTGTTTCCTTGAATGCTGTTACTATAAGGATGGATCCGAATTCTCAACCAACAAAGAGCCATAAATATAAATTATATAAAACTTTTCTTGAATCATGAAAGTTGAATTAATTGTATCTGTTGACCTTATATAGGTATTGAAGCAGATCTAAGTAATCAAGAAACATCATCGGACTTCTTATCCAGCAGTCAAGGGTTTGAAGATAACACTACACAGTCTCAACATACACTTGTGGCTGAAATCATGGTGTCAGGTATGAATAATGAGTCTCTAGTACAGCTTTTGTTTCAACAATTTCCATCCCACCAATAAGAAATTCTGAATTATCTCTCTAATTTAATGTTGGTTGAATCTACACAAAGCTAGTAAAGCCAAACTTTGGTCCTTCTCATCTGAACTGTGTACCTGAGGAAAATGACTCCATATGAACTCGACTCACTGAGATTCTTTGGACTTAAACCTTCTTGGAAGAAATCTAACTTGGAAACAAAGGTGAAAAATATGACAGAATAGACTTGAGTGTACTCCTCCACACCTAGTATTTTTGGTATTTGGTCCATATAGTTGTACTTCCATTAGTGTAAAAGTAGATAATAATTGATAAGAAAATATAGGTTGTTTCCTTCAGCTGCTCCAGAAAACCCACAAATAGAAAATATTAGAATTTTTCTTCTATATGGTATATTTATCACCAAAATGCTAAGTTATTTGTTCAGTATAACAACTTTAGGGAACCTAATTCTTTTGTACTGTATATTCACTCATGAGGCCAGTGGTTTCCAAATTGGATTTAGCTCAGCCTGAGGTCTTCAGCAAACCTTACCCCTTCTCACTCTAGGTCTCTGACCTTCAGTCAGTGCAGCTGAGTAAGATTTTAACAAAATGTCTGTGACTAAAAATAAGTTTGGAAACTCCACAGTAGGACATTACATGCATTTAACCAAGTGCTCATCAAACTTTTGTGATCTGCAGACTATTTTGTCAATGTACACATCCCTGGGACCTCATACCCCTCCTAAAAAGAACTTACAGTGTGGTTTGTGATAAAAATACAAAGAGGTGGATATTTTTAGTAAAGTGATAATTTGTACGGAACTTTAGAGTTTACCAGGTACTTTATCCTCTAATTTGATCCTTTATCACAACACATCATTTCTCAGAATTGAAAACTGAGACTAAGATAGATGAAGTTAGTGACTTGACCAAAGATTTTTTAAAATTAGGACCAAATAATTCATTCATGTCAAGAAAAGAAGTATTTAAAACATTGTCACGTCAGGCATATTCATTTAACAGCTATTTCTTTGCCAAACACCATGCTGAGTGCTGCGGATGCCATGATGAGATAAATATAGCCCCAGTATTCAAGGTCACAGTCTGATGTGGAGACAAACAATATGATGAAATAAAACAATGTAAGTATTAGCAGTATGGAGAAACTTTCAAAGCAACTAGGGATCCCTAGAGGTTCATAAAGCATATTTTAAAAAAGTAATGTTTGGGAGACTCAAAGATCAAGATAAATGACAGTAAATTAGGCACATAGGTGAGATGGGAGAGAATGGAATGACCGAAGATTTGGAATACATGTATCACGGGCTGTGTTTGGCTCCACACCTGGAGGCTATACTCTGCCTTGTGCGGAGTAGGTGGAATTCATTGTTTTGGTTAAAAACTACCTCATCTTTTCATACTCAGATTGTGTTCTACTTTGTCTTTGGCTTCAAAGTTGTAGTGCTATCTGTGTTAGGCTAAGGGGTTTTATTTACGAGTGATATTTCATTTCAACAAGCTTTCTATACTAAAAAAAATTTGAAACCTCTATACTGGATTTTATGTCAATATATTCTTATTGTCTAGAGACACACAGACTGATAAGTAGCAAGTAGATCTGAGTACAGTACCACAAAGAGATTCAGTCATAAAAAGTTTTGGAGGGCTATAGTGGTGGCATCTAGGAAACAGTGGAGACCACTTCCGCTCCTGCCTTGGGCAGACTTCCAGTCAAGATGGAGGCATAGGTAGACACACTTCAACTCCTCACGCAACCACAAGAAGAATTACAACGAAACCTCAAAATAAAAAACACCCAGAACTGCCAGAAAATCAATCTGTGTGGAATTCTGACAACCAATGATGTAAAGAAGCCACCTTTATCCAGATGGGGAGGAGGGGCGGAGTTGCGGCAGAGATGGGTGGAGAGGCAAGGAGATGCAGTGTGGCACAGAGAGGCAGCAGTGGCAGTAGAACAGGTGGTCCCACATTCATGTGTGGTGGATAAAAATCAGGAGGGATACCTTGGGAGTAAGCAATCCCAGCCCCAGGCCAGGCTGTACAGCACAGGGTTCCAAAGCCAGGAAGATAAATCTCCATAACTTCTAGCTATAAAAACCAGTGGGGGTGGGGTAGTGAAAGAAATTGCCAGATTTTCAGGGGAGTCTGTTTAAAGGGTCCACATGGACTTGGAACTTACACAAAGCCACCCACTCTTGGATTCACCACCACAGCAACAACTGGAAGGGTGCCAGTCGCATATGGGAAGTGGGTGAAGTGAAAGGAAATGGGGAAAGTGCTGGGCAAACCTCCAGAAGCCAGGCAGCAACACTGTCCCCATGCAGAACCTTCCCCCCACACAGAGCCACAAAGCGGTGAAATGGGTTGCTCCAACCTAGTGAATACCTAAGGCTCTGCCACATATAACTTAACAAGTGCACTAAGACAAGGAATAAAAACAGCTCTACCTAATGCACAGAAACAAACACAGCAATGTCGCCAAATTGAGGATACAAAGAAATATGGCCCAAATGAAAGAACAGAACAAAACCCTAGAAAAACAGCTAAACAAAATGGAAATAGCCAATCTATCAGAGGCAGAGTTCAAAACAGTGGTGATCAGGATGCTCAAAGAACTCATTGAGTATGGCAACAACATAAAGGAAGAAATGAAGGTTACACTAAGTGAAATTAAGAAAAATCCACAGGGAACCAACAGTGTAGGCAAGGAAGCCAGGATTCAAATCAACTACTTGGAACATAAGGAAGAAATAAGCATTCAGCCAGAATGGAAAGAAGAAACAAGAATTGAAAAAAACAAGGATAGCCCTGGCTGGTGTAGCTCAGTGGATTGAGCGCGGGCTGGGAACCAGAGGGTCCTGGTTCTATTCCCAGTCAGGGCACATACCTGGGTTGCAGGCCAGGTCCCCAGTGAGGGCCATGTGAGAGGCAACCATACATTGCTGTTTCTCTCCCTCCCTTCCCCTCTCTCTAAAAATAAATAAAATCAATCTTTAAAAAAAAAATTTTTTTTAAAGAAAAAAACAAGCATAGTGTAAGAAGCCTCTGTGACATCTCCAAACATGCCAGTATCCGAATCATAGGGGTGCCAGAAGGAGAAGAGGAAGAGGAGGAAATTGAAAACTTATTTGAAAAAATAATGAAAGAAAAGTTTCCTAATTTGGTGAAGGAAATAGACATGCAAGTTCAGGAAGCTCATAGAGTCCCAAACAAGTTGAACCCAAAGAGGACCACACCAAGACACATCATAATTACAATGTGAAAGGTTAAAGATAAAGAGAGAATCTTAAAAGCAGCAGGAGAAAAGCAGAAAGTTACCTACAAAGGAGTTCCCATAAAACTATCGGCTGATTTCTCAAAAGTAACTTTGTAGGCAAGAAGTGACTGGCAAAAAATATTCGAAGTGATGAAAAGCAAGGACCTAGAACCAAGATCACTCTATCCAGCACAGCTATCATTTGGAAGCGTAGATAAAGTACTTCTCAGACAAGGTAAAGGTAAAGTTATCTAAGAAAAATAACAAGATCAAAACCATGAACATTAAAAAGGCAAGAAATTTACAACTATCAACAACTGAATCTGACACAGCAACAACAACAAACCTAAACGAGCAGCCATAGATATTGAGATCATTTGGAGGATTATCAGCTGGGAGGGGGAAGAGGGAATATAGGGGAAAAGGTGCAGGGATTATAAAGCATAATTGGTAGATACAAAATAGGTGGGGGGGTTAAGAACAGTATGGGAAATGAGGAAGCCAAAGAACTTACATGCATGACCCACGGACATGAACTGAAAGGGGGGGATTGCTGGAGGGGAGGGGGTACTAAGTGGAGGGGGACAAAGAGGGAAAAATTAGGACAACTGTAATAGCATAATCAATAAAATATACTTTTAAAAAGTTTCATTGTCAAATTTACTAAAATCATGGATTATTCAAATTCATGCATAAAATTTAAAATTCTTACCGTGGTCTGTGAGGCCCTGGATGAACTAGCCCTTACACACTTCACCCACTTAAACATGTGCCCTTCTGTCCTCCGCTTTCTGTGGCCTGCGCCAGTCACCCTGGCTGCACCTGTAGCGTGCAGGTGCGGTTGCGTTCTTGGCCCACAGTGCTCTTCCTAGCCCCTCCAAATCCTGCAAATCCTTCAGGTATCAGCTTTGTGTGCTCTTACTCAGAAAGACTCTTCTAGTTTCCTGTCCCGGTGGGGTGAGAGCTGCTTCACTTCTCTTAGACTATAATAGGTATTGTTTTGTCGTGGGGGTTTCGTACCTGCCGAAACCCGTGGGTGATCGCAACTCGATGCGTGAAAGAATCTCATACCGAGACACACGGGGAAAGGAGAGTCTGGGGCCACGGGACCTATTCCGCCATCTCAGGAAAAGGCCTCGTGGGTCGCTTAGCCGGGATTTTTATTAGAGGCTTTAGGACATATTTACATTGGATTGATTATTCATGGGATTAAGCAGAACAGGGATAGTTTTACTCATTAGCAGGGCATTAGGATGTAAATTCAGGTCCGGTGGCAGACAGGACCAGGGTAATATAATATGCAGGGCTCAGCAAGCCAGAATTTTTTAAGATACATCTTTGCCAAATTCGTATTAGAGAGTTCCCATTCCACAGATATGATCCACACTTGCCTACATGGGAATTACACGGAGCTGCGCTCAAAACGCGTAAATTCTCATGACTACGTGTTAACACGTGTGTGGAAAACACTGCCACATTGTTTCATGGATAGTGCTGACCATAGTTGTTCTTCACTACAAGAAAGCAGAGCTCTTGTCTGTGGTCTCCACCACTGTATTTTTGGTCTGGCATGTATTAGAATGTTATGAACCAGCCCCAGAATGTAGTTCTCTAGTGTGATAGGCTAATTCTGATTCAAGCTGTCACAGCATTCTTCTTCTTTGTCATCCTTATTTAGATAGGCATAATATTTTGTAATTCTCAAAGGATATTTTTTAGTCTCTTTTTTTTCCAAGTTCTTTTAGCAAGCATGTGAAGCAGACTGGGCAGAAATCACCACTGGTGTTTTAGAGAGAGGAGGGTGAGCCTGGGCATCCCTTCCTTCCTTCCAGAGCTGGTTTGCGGCAGAAGGGCCTTCGGCTCGAGCCCGTCCCTGCACAGCTGCACACCCATTGCTCCTCACCGTGCAAAGCAGCCCTAGTGTTTGCAAGTGACCAGATAAATCCTGAATCATATTCTAATTTAAGATAATTGTGCAAGTGATTTAAAATGCCTTGTGTAATTGGATACTGTCCACCACACGCTCTGAACAGCTTTGTGATTTGGAAGCTAGTGCTCCAAATAAAAGCCGAATCAAATGGGTAATTGATTTAGTCTGAAGTTATCCATCTTTAAGAGTCATGAGTGACACATTACTAAGGAAGCCTGAAAGGCATGTTTTCCCACAAGAGAAATCTTACTCAAATAGCTAAGCAAATCAAACACAATTACCCAATGTTGGCATTCACATGGCATCAAATCCTACTTTGATCATTTAACTTGCTTTAAATTTATGGGCAAGTTTGACCTCTTCTATACTCAGATGAGCAAACTTACTAGTGAGTAAGACAGATGACAGTTTATATCCTCCTGTGGTATGTCAAATCCCCCCAACTCCAAAAGTGAGGAGGCATTTGGAGAATGATTATATACATAAGTAGTTCAAGGGAAAAAAAAATCACTCATATTTATGGCTCAGCATGCAACTCTGTCCCCTGGGGCATTTGCATTTCAATGGAGTATGAAATGAATTGATCCATTTACAGCATTTACTTTATATGGTTCATGACTTTGTAAAAGTGCCTCGAGGTTTGCAAGTCACTACATAAATCTTGATAATAAACATACATTGTGACATACATATTCTATGATATATAAAATATAATTTTAGTAAATTGACAATAAATCTTTATGACTGAATCTCTCTGCCATGTTAGTATACAAAGCTACTTGCTGTATATTACTTCATGTGACTTTGAGGGATAAGGACATACCAACCGCTTTGGTATGTCATAATGGTTTGGAGCGCTCCAATAAGCAATAAACCTTTTGAAATTTGAATCCATTTACTCCAAGCAATTTTATGAACCAAATTTTAAATGCTTTTAAAAATTGTGCATTAAGTTCACACAGGGCTGTTTGAACAGCAAACAGTTAAGACTCAAGATTTGTTGAGAGCACGTAAATGAAAACATATGGCTTACAGATCCTTTCATATGGGCATAGCTTCCAGGTCAACAGTGTCTCTGTTGGAGGGTTAACTTGTCCCAGAACTTGGAAAAGGATGTGCTGGAATGTTCTGTAGAACCTAGAACATGGAAGCCCATCTGTGCCTCTGAGGTCTGGAAATGATCTGGTGGGCTTCTTGCTGTTGCAGATGAAGATGACTGCGGTCCCGTGGGATGTGGTGCACACTCTCGATGTGTCTCGGAGGGAGAGGTCGCCGCGTGTCAGTGTTTGGGAGGATTTGCTGGGGATGGAAGAGTATGTTCTGGTAAGAGCGAAGGCCAATGCGCATACTTGTAAAAGAGAGTGAACCAGAAACATTTAGATCATATGGGTTTCAAATCTCCAGAGAGATTTATGTAATCAGCAGGATCAAATAAATTGTTTTGGTATCAGCTAAAAAGATAATGGACAGCATGCCTAGAAAATGTGAAACATATAATATGTTGTTACATTACACTGAGTTTATGTTAAAGTTATGAGATATATGCAGTTGACATTAAGGAGAAGAATTCATAATTAGTTTCAGGAGCATGAATTTGAGTTTAAGTCAAATTTATAAATTCAACACTTCTAATAAAAACACAATCATTTCCCCCCCCCCAAAAGCTTAGGTCATAAGTTTTAGTTTAATAAATAGATTGAGATGGATAGCCTTCTATTTTATATTGATCGCCTCCAAATAAGTTAGCAATTCCTGTGAAAATCTCAGGACTTATGCTCTGAAACTAGGCACAAAGTGATTTAGTTACAGGTACTTAGCTAATCAAATGTGAGAAATCTGTAAAAATTGATTTAGACATGAACTTTATGGATTTACATTGCATTTGCAAAGTCTCTGTAAACAGCTGAATGATTGTATGTAAGATTATACTTATTTTTTCCTAGTATGTTCATTTATACCAGGGTTGCCTATATATTTTATGAGTCCCTCATTTCCCCACAGATATAGATGAATGTGAGATGGGGATCCCAGCTTGCCCGCACCCCTCCTCCAGGTGCATCAATACCGAAGGCGGCTACGTGTGCCGGTGCGCGGAAGGCTACCAAGGAAATGGGACTCATTGTCTTGGTAAGAGCGTGTGTGCCGAGGCAGGTGGGTGGAGGCAGGCCTCGGAGAATCACGAAACGCCCTGGGTGTGGTGGGCCAAGAAAAAACAGGATATAACTGGGGTGACATGCATGTTAAAACTGAAAGAGGAGTTGTGTGACCTGTTCAAACTGACGTATTTCAGTTCCTGGTACATAGTCAAGGTTGTGCTTTTGTGTTCTAGCACTAGTCAGCAGAAACACTCTGTAGAGCTAATTCACCCCTCTGCCCTTCTGGTTCTTTCCCCTGGGTTTGAGTAACACCAGTGCCTCATCACTACTCTATACTTTGAGCCATCATGAGGGGAATTGAACATTTTCTTTGTCACCAGATTTGGCAATTGAGCGGTGGTGAGCTGCAAAGCTGATACAGGCTTTACTGTGTGTGTGTGTGTGTGTGTGTGTGTGTGTGTGTGTGTGCGTGCGTGAAGGAGACGAGGTGTGGTTCTGTGGAAAAGCTTTGCAGGGCTCTCGATAAATTCGACAGATGAAAGACTCAAGCTCCTGACATTTGCATACAAGCAGAGAATGATTAAGACTTCTTTCATAACCGCCATCCTCTGCCAAGGTCTGGGAGTGGCTCTTTGGGGGGAGTTCGCTCAGTGAGTGTCGTGTCCCCGTCCGGGTGCCAGCAGTGTTGCGTCACGGTACGAGCGTGGACCTGCCCAAACCCATCTCGGCCCAGTGAAGTGGCTGTCTGAAGTTTTACGAGGCTTTAAATTGTCTCTTTGAGTATTGACTTTTCTTTCTGAAAACAAAAATCTTTCACAGTGAAGGGCAGATACCCTGATAAGAAGCTATGGAACTGCTTTCTCCGGTATGTTGAGGTTAAAGATGAAATTTCAGTCAGTTTTCTGGATCTGGTTGCTTTAAATCAGACCTTTAGGAGATTAGTGTTGTGGCGTCCACAGACGTCTGTAAATGCTATTTTAAGCACGTATTTGGCTGTTAGTCAGGAAAACGTCACTGCTCTAATTAAGCAGGCTCATAGATAATTTAGACAAATAGGCTTTATATTTAATTTACTTTGAAGAGAAAGGAAGGCATACTTTCTTGGACTCTGGATTTTCACTCTGTTACTAACCACCTCCTTTCCAGTGTCAAACACGCTGCGGGGTGTCGCGGCCCAGCTTGCCCCTTAGCAGCCGTGAGCCTGTTCCTGCCCTCCGCCCCCTCACCTTCTCCTTCTCCCTTCCTCTCCTTCCTTTCCTCTCCATACACGCATGCATATGACAGATGGAGACAGAGAGATACGGGTACACTGCTGTTTAGCAGTGTTGTTGTCATTATTGTAAATAATGTCGTTAGCGTCTTATTGTAAAGAGTAGTTGTGTTTCTTGGCCGAGAGCGTATCTTTGCTTCTTGCTTCTTGCAAAAGCTCTCTCTCCCTCTCAAGGTGATGATAGTTCACAGAGATAATAATGGGAAGTCAGTCCTTTAAAAAAGATTCAATTTGAGCCAGTCAGGATAGCAATGCAATGGGATAGAGATTTGATTGGCCGCTATTAGGGCAAAGACACAGTACTAGGAATTGTGAGGAATATCAAGATGATGAAGTCAGTCCTTACCTGCAAGGAGAATGTAATCTTAAAGAAATATATGTAGCGGTGATCATTGGTAAAGAAAGTTATGCATCATAGGAGAAGTTAAAGCTACAGTGGAAGTTCAGAACTGGAAGAAATATGTTTGAGGTTTTGGGAAAGACTTCATGGAGGAAGCCTTATTTTGGATGGACCTGGGGCATGAGTAAATTTTCATAAGACAGAAATGCGAAGAGAGAGAAAGTAACTGAATTGAGCACCAGGTGCAGGTTGTGTGTGAGAGAAAGCAGAAGCCGAGGCTGTTAAGGTGTTGTCCTTGTGCTATACAGAGCAGGTGGCCTAAACAAGTCATTTATTTTCTTACAGTTCTGGAGGCTAGGTGTTCCTCATCAAGGTGTCGGCTTATTCGGTTCTGGCTGAGGACACTCTGTGGCTCACAAACGGCTGCCTTCTCGCTGCATATACACATTACTTCTTCTTTGTGGCTCATGGGGAGAGGGAGGGAGAGAGAAAGGGCGGGGAGGGATGGAGGGAGGGAGAGATAGGAAGAAGAAGAGGAGGAGGAGGAGGAAGAGGAAGAAGAAAAAGAAGAAGAAGAAGGAGAAAAGAAGGAAGAAGATGAGGAGAAAGAAGAAAAAGGGGAGGAGGGAATCTGATGTTTCTTATTATAATGACCTATTGTATTGGGTCAGGGTCCCATTCTTATGACCTCATTTAATCTTAATTACTTCCTTACAGGCCCTTTCTCCAAATATAGTCACATTGGGGGGTGAGGGATTCAACATATGAATTTGGTGGGATTCAATTCAGTCTATAACAGGTGGGTTGGGCTACATTTGTGGAAGATTAGAATCTGAGGGTTCGTCATTGGGGTTTTACTTCTGTAGACCAGCATTGCCAATGAAAATTTAATGTTGGTCATCACGTATATAATTTAAAATGTTCTAGTAGCCACATTAGAAAAAGTAAAAAGAAACAGGTGAAATTAATCTTAAATATATTTTATCTATTCTAATATATAAAAATGTTAACATTTTAAAATGTAATCAATATAAAATTATTGAGCAAGTTTACATTCGTTCTTATTTTGGTACTAAGTCTTCACCACCTGGCATGTGTTCTACACTTCCAGCACAACGTGAACTAGCTGTGGTTCAGGTGCGCCACGCTCACCCGTGGCCATGGCTACTGTACTGGGCAGTGGAGCTCTTGGCAGCAGAGAGCATTGGCAGCTTTTGAGTCAAGTGGCACAGTGATGAGAGCTGCGACGTGGGAAGACTAATCTGGCACTGGTGTTTGGGAGTGGAGCGGAGGAGAGTGGGACACAGGGAATGAAGGGAGACTGTTCTTACAGTAACATAAGATCGAAGAGAAGAGGGACCTAAATGTTAGGGTGGTGGTAACTGAGAAAGAAAAAAGTGCATAGTTTGGAAAGAAAGTGATGACTTAGTTTATATTTATGTTAAAAAGACATTAATGCTTTATTTGGTATGATCTGAACTTCTAAATATTTGCCTAGAGGTTGCTTGCCAATCTCCGACTTCCCCATTGAGCTACTGGTGTTGGGAGTTTCCTTTTCTTCCAAGCAGTAGGAAGACCCCCAGCCTTACGTCAGGACTTTACGTGAATGGGCATGCAGCCTAGAGACCCAGCTCATCACTCTCCCCAATATTCACGATAAAATTTTTGAATCTAGAAATGTGTAGAGTTCTGAGAACATGCAGCATAACAGAAGTCAAAGATGCTCCCCTTCTAGAATGTTGGGTTTTCTAATTGCATGACCGTCTTTTTCCTCTCTACCCCACTTTTTTCTTCTCTACTCCCTTTTTGTTTTGGCAGACATTGATGAGTGCCAACTGGGCTTGCACACCTGTGGGGAAAATACCACATGTACAAATACAGAGGGGAACTACACCTGCATGTGTGCCAGTAGCCTGTCTGAACCTGGATGGAATTGCCCTGGTAGGTTGGTGAGAGATCTAGATCCAAAAGGCGGAACTTGATTCTGGAAAATTCTGTACCCAAGTGTGTTTACATTTGAGATTTTATTTTATTTTATTTTTAAGATTTTATTTATTTGTTTTTAGAGAGGGGAAGGGAAGAAGAAAGAGTGAGGGGAAATATCAATGAGGGAGAGAAATATCAATGTGTGGTTGCCTCTCATGTGCCCCCTACTGGGGACCTGGCCTGCAACCCAGGCATGTGCCCTGACTGGAAGTCAAACCAGCAGCCCTTTGGTTTGCAGCCTGCGCTCAATCCACTGAGCTATACCAGCCAAGGCTGCATTTGAGATTTTAGAAGTCATTTGCTTTACACCCTGGCTAGTGTGGTTCAGTGGATTGAGTTCTGGCCTTCGAACCAAAGGGCTGCCAGTTCAATTCCCAGTCAGGGCACATGCCTGGGTTGCAGGCCACATCCCCAGTAGGGGGTGCTCAGGAGGCAACCACACATTGATGTTTCCCTCCCTTCCCCTCTGTAAAAAGAAATACATAAAATCTTTAAAAAGAAATCATTTGGTTTAATCAGGCTGGTGGGTTTGCTTTCCTGATTGGGTTGATGCTGGGTTTGAGAATGTGAAATGGTCTGTTGTTTTTTTTTAATTTGATAGCATCTAAAATAAATCTGTTTTTGTTACCCACAGTTCAATAAAGGTGGCAACACGGGGCTTCTCTGTAACTATGCAGCTAACGTCCTGATTTGCGATGTCAGGTTCTCGGGCTGCTGGAAAACTGCAGGGCCAGGCCGGTTCACGAGGAGGCCTGGACTTTCAGCATTTTAAATCACTTTCAAGAATTTTAAAATATTACTTTAAAATATTCATTTTTTATTATCTGAATTAGGACCCCAGATCTTTTTTCTTTCTTTTAAAAATGTTTGCAGTGGTCTTCTCCTGCTTCCTGGACCCTCCCCCAGAGCTCAGTCTCTCCGCACCACCCGCAGCCCTGCTGGGACTGGCTTCCCAGAGCGGGGCGCCAGGATCAGGGCCCTTTCCCCCGCCGGCTGTTTATCCCCCGCAGCTCCACAAGCAGAAAGCCTCCTCATAAAGGAACATTCTGTGCTTGCTTGGGTCTTTTTTTTTCTCAAATAATTTGTTCTTCTTAAAGGTATTGGAAGACTGCTAATATTTACACAGTCAGCTACACATCCTAATGTTTTCCTTTTACCGTGTAGTGAACCATTCAGTGAAGGGGACTTTACCACTTTGGCATTTCCTATGTATGGTAACATTTCCTGTCTCTCAACAGGACTAGTCTTGTCTTTGAGGTTTCCCCTGAAACTTAAATAGTTTTTAGAAGAAATCCTCATGTGGGAGAAATGTTTGAGACTCCCAGGATAGTGGGGTAATGGGCTGTGTATTGGTGGGTGGTTTATAAGTGATAAAGAAATACTGCGGTTCGGTGAGACCCTCTTAAAGACAGCTGTCATTTCATACAGTGTGTGTGTTTGTGGACGACAGATGTGCTTTTATAACGAGATCAGTGACTCTGCATGCATTCGGTGTCTTAGGATTGGCCATTCTCTTCTTTGCCTCCAACATGCTTTATGTCCAAAAACACTGAACCTGCAGAAAGAATGGCTCTCTTCATGGTGAATGACATGAAGTCTGGTTAGGAACGTGAAACTGTGGTCGCTTTGATAGTTCTGCTGCCACTAAGAGACACTAGATCACAAACTGGTCACGGCCACCAGTTCCTGATATTGATGCAGGTCCCCTGCCACCCGAAAGCTGAAATGAAGTAAAGTGAAAGAGCAATTACTACCATTAATTTATATGGAAAAATGTTTGAGCATTCCTAGACCCCCCAAGTAACCTATCGGTTCATACTCTTAATTATGTCTAGTTTTACACTGAGGGTCAATGCCCTCGTGAGCTCTTAAGGTGCCTTAGAACACGTCTTGCTAACTGGTGTACAAAACACAGGGAGACGAAGCGCTGATGCTCACAGAGCTCAAAGCTGTGGCCGCTTGGTGCTGAGATGCTCCGTGTGGTTCCTGAGGAAGGAGCTGCAGGGGCAGCTGCTGGGTGCTGCTCGGTTTCTAAGGGCTCATGCAAAGCAAATGCCGGATGCTATTTTCACTTTCGCCTCTGTTTTATAAAAGCAAAAATCCTCTTTGGATTTCTTTTGGTTATCAAAATAGTGCACTAATGTAGGTCTTTCGTAATGTGAAGTGGAGTAAAGCAAACTTCCGAAAAGCAGGGAGATACCTGTACCTGGAAGACGCTGATTGCTTCAGAAAATAAAAAGTGAACCACCTTTGATTCTTCTAGACTCGACTCCACCCTCTCATCTCAGGGAGGACGGCGGCTACTCTGTGAGAAACATTTACCCAGAATGCCCCCCGTCGCACGCCGGGTACTGCCTGCACGGCGGCTTGTGTATGTACATCGAATCCGTGGACAGCTACGCGTGCAAGTGAGTCCGACCGTCTTTCTGAGGCACAGAGGTGTGATACTGCTGCCCATGACTTTCAGCTCATTTGTAAAATTTACGTTAAGGAAAACTTTCCATAATTAGGCTTTTCCTTGGGGAAAAATATATAAATAAGCATGTATAAATTGTGTGTGTGTACTGCACTCTCCCTGCATATCACATCTCACCCCTTCCCCCCCTCTCCACCCCGCAGCTGCCAGTGCTAAATATACATTTAAGGAACTGGCGATCTTACCTTTGACTTAAATAACTTGATGTTCCTAATGATGCATCCTGGTAATTAAACTTCTCATTCTGGTTTGTGAGGGAATTCCTTAAAACCTTGATTTATTTTCTGCCGAATACATGGACAGCATCCATGATATGTGTCTGAATTTACAAAAGTGTTGCAGGTATTCACACTGGAATTTTTGCTTTCAAATCTCAAAACTTAAATATATACATTTTAAAAAATTTCCTGATAGTTGATGTTTACCCTTTGTTGTTTTGTGACAACTGCTGGATGCATCCGCCTTTGCTTCGGGCTCCTTTTTTGTCCCCACGGTGACTTCCCAGTGTCATCCTGGGGCAAGTCAAGCTGGAGCCCGGAACCCACGAGGCCCTGCGGCCATACTCACTCAGAGAGCCTCCCCCTGGAGCCTTTCCTAGGGGGACACTCACAATGTCCCCTCTGCGGCAGTTTTACTTTTTGTTGCTTTCCTGTTCTGAAGGCAACGTGAGGGAATTCATAGATACCGAATGGTAAATAGGCCTCCTGATGCTAGATGCCTGACTCACTGATAATTTTCTCAGTGCCCGAGGAAGGAGTGATATACAATGTTCTGTTTCTCACAAATAGATGCTATAAGTTTAAAGGCTTTTCTTATTTAGCAGCAGAAACATAGTCTAAATTGTTATAATTAAGTTATGTTCTGTGACAAAGTGTATGGCCTAGTATTGTGAACCATGTCAGCCTGACAAAAGTAATGAAAAATGCTCGTGGAAATTAGCAAAAATGACTCAGTTCTAACAAAAATCTGCTTTCATATTCATATTCATATTCACATGCTGTAATTTTCTCTCCTAAGATAAATCTAGTATTCTTGATTTTGAGAATAAGAATCAAGTTGTTTTTACCTGTTCATGGTTTCTTATTCTCCCAAATAATGAAAAAATGAAAACACATGTCCCAGTTTATTAGGTCACCTTTTGTTTTTATAAAAGACTTTATGATAATATGAGGGGCACCACTGGGTCAGGTATTGCAATTAGTATGATATTTCCATTTGGAAATATTTTAACTGACCTGGTAGTGTCAGTTAATTAAACGGTTTAGAAACTCCAGCACATTACTTTCTTTCTGTCATTATATCCAGATGAAAATATCATATTCCTCAGATAATATTTTAAATACGAGTTGTTACAAAATGACTAACTGGAGATAACACTCAAATTGAAGGACCTTTAATCAAAAGCACTATTGAAAATATAACGAGCTCCCGTTAATTTGGATCAGGACTTTGCTTTTGAAGTCTGAATTTAATATAACTGTGGCTTAATCAGACATTCACCCCTTCCCTCTTCCTGCCCAATGACCTCACCTTGTAATTTTTTAATTGCATAGAAACGCATCTATAGGGAGCTAAACCATCCAACTTTCGTTAGAAACACTGCATAGGGAGCGTTCCACACATAGTGCTCCTAATGCTCTGAGCAGGCCTAGAAATCGAACTCTTCTTTCTTTGCTTGGAAGACAGGGACCCCGGGCTGCCCGGGAATGCAGGGATGTGAAGACTGGGGTCTCCATGCCAACGGGCTACCTCAGCGATTCCTGGACTGCAGATTCTCAGAAGACTCCAAACCTCCTGAGCTCAGGGAGGTCCTCGCTTACTCTGGTCTGGCCCTGAACCAACCGCACCCCTCCGGGCAGGTCTTCTTCAGACCAAGACCCCCAGCACTGACGCTGTGAAATGTGTCATCACAAATGTGTCATGTGATCAAAGCATTTTGGAAAACACAGCATACTCTAGCCTTTAATTCCTGATTCATGGTACACCACAATGTGTGAAAAAGTCTCGTTGACCTTTATTTAGTCTAGAATTTCTTGAAATTACTTGACCGTAACGAATGAAACATGTTTGGCCAGGGAATCTTTTGTTTGGTTTAAGAGAAGAACTCAACAACCTGAAAAACAGGTGGTATGTGGCCCACGCTTGTGAACTCAGGAGATGCTGACTGACTGCTCTGGGCCTCGTTAGGCTCCCGGAGGATTGGACGTTGCTGCCCGCTGTGGCCTCCATTCCTCGAAACACTAAAATCTCTGAGAAAATTCGAGGTGTGGCCCATTTAATACCAACCGTTTAAAAGTGGATGTCAGGCATTGATTGTAAATGTCTATAACCAAAGATAACATGAATTAAAACAGTATCTAGGAAAGCCTGGAATCATTTGATAGTCCTTTATGCTTCCTGCCACTCACATCAAGCCATCTCTTGCCCGGTCAGTTCTAGAGGAATAGCTTTCAGAAGTACATGTTGCTTAAAACCCTTTTTGGAAGCAGACCACTGTGGTAGGAAGAACATAGTCTTTGAAATCAGAGTGGAACCTGCTATTCACTAGCTCAGCAGCCTGACACAACTTACATAAGCCCGTCTGAGCCTCACTTTCCTCATCTATAAAATGGGAGCGTGCCATCAAAAATAAAGTAGAAGTGCCCAGCACAGTGTCAAACACGTAAGGTGCTTAACAGATGCTGGGTCCTTTCCCTACTCTCTCTGAAAGTGATTCACCAAAGCTCCGATGACTAACTCAAGGTAGAACTAGGGCAGAACCTAGATCCTCTGAGGCTTCAACTCAAGCTTTTCCCCTGCTGTCCCTTCCCACCGCGGGGTCTGCCGTCAGTCTCTGTGTATTCCTTCCTTCCTGTCCTTTTGGAAGAAGGTGGTCCAGGGTCAAGGGGCTGAAATTCCTAACAACTGAGCATTACAAAATATTTAACAGGATATTTTTTAAATATATGCTCTCATGAAGAAAGACAAATACACTACCCAAGATCCCAATAGTTTCTGGAAGCATGCATTCCCAGTAGATGGCAGCATTGTTTCATTTACTTTCATCTGAAGGTTCAAAACGTTTGTGGGCTGCTGTTGGTAACTCTAGTAGCAATTTTGCTGCTGAAATAGCAGGATGTTTGTTGGTGAATGCCTCTTTCACTCCTCCCTTTAGTCGTTCCCTCCACGGGGCAGGAAGTGCTTTCTCGTTTACATTATTGGATAGCCTGGCCTCAAAGAAAGGACTCTGCTTTCAAACTCTCCCTTTTCTTAAGAATTTAGATTTCATTGCATTCTGGCCAAACATTTGTTCAAAAACTCTCTTGGCTCTTAGGGCAAAGTTGCTTTGTGTTGGTCTTAAAGGTAACTCCTTAGGATTTTAGCCTAAGAGTAATTGATCTTTAATCAATGTTTTGCAATGCCTCCTTGAGGCAGTGTGCAAACAGACCATAGGTGAGGTCCATGCAGCATCAACTTGTAAAGCAGAGTGCTTCCAGCTGACCCCTGATGGATTTCCCATGCGCTTCCCCCAGACGGAGTCTGGACGTGCAGAGATTGAGAGACAGCTGGATATTGTGTCTGAGAAATACAAGCATTTTCACGCGGGGCTGACAGCTGACCTCTGTTTGTGTGCTGCCACAGCTGCATCGTCGGCTACGTGGGGGAGCGCTGTCAGCACCGAGACCTGAGGTGGTGGGAGCTGCGCCACGCTGACCTCGGGCGGCGGCAGCGGAACATCACCGTGGCGGCTGTCTGCGTGGTGGCGCTGGTCCTGCTGCTGCTCCTGGTGCTGTGGGGCGCTCGCTACTACAGGTGACACTTTCTTTCCATTGGCACTCTCAGCCTCTAACGAGCCCCCACCCCAGGAGAACTCCTGCCTCCTCGAGTGGAATGTCTACGTTTTTACTATAATACATTTCGAAAATGGAGTAACAATAACAGAAAGCAACAAGCGGTGTGGGATTTCCCTGCTCTAAAGCAGCAGTGGTTAACTTTTCCTTGTCCATCCCAGTCCTCGTCCACACACCTGTACAGTTCATGTAATGACGCATTTTTGTATTCTACTTTTTTCTTATACCTGCTCCCCTCCCCTCCACTGCACCCCCACAGCCTACATCACCATCACTTTTTCACAGCTTCCTTCCATTGAGTTGATTTGCCACAAAGTATTAACTTTTGTTCAAGAAAACCAGTATTGCCCTGGCTGGTGTGACTCAGTGGGTTGAGCACCAGCCTGAGAACAAAAGGGTTGCCAGTTCTATTCCCAGTCCAGGCACATGCCTGGGTCTCGGGCCAGGTCCTCAGTTGGGGGGCGTGCAAGAGGCAACCGCACATTGATGTGTCTCTTCCTCTCTTTCTCCTTCCCTTCCCCTCTCTAAAAAGAAATAAATAAAATCTTTAAAAAATAATAATAATTTCAAGTTAAAAGTTAAAACTGTGAAATGATATTTGTTCATTTATTTTTTTAAAATTGCCACTAGTCCTGGTGGGGAGGCTCAGTGGATTGAAGCATCATCCCTTATACCAAAAGGTTGTGGGTTCGATTCCTGGTCAGGGCTTGTAGTGGAGGCCACTGATCAACGTTTCTCTCTCGCACTGATATTTCTCTCTCTTTCTCTCTCCCTCCCTTCCTCTCTCTAAATCAATAATAAAAAATATCCTCTGGTGAGGATTTAAAAACTGACACTACATTGGGTGATTGCATTAACATGGCACTGCTGATTTTACATCTTCTTAAAAAGTAGGACAGCACCCTCCACTAGCCTCAACGTTGAGGAACATTTTATGTTCTGTTATAGTTTGTGCTGTACAAAATCAGTGAGTTGTAACACTTTGGGGCAGAAGGGAACTTCATTGAGTTATCCGATTTGGTCTCATGATTTTATGGCCATAAAACCTCAGACCCACTTAACTTAATAAGTCCTAGTTTTCTGGGAATGTACAGAACCCCCACCACCACCTGCTGATAAAAGTCCAGCCACACTTACTGGTACCACATGAACACTCAGGTGTCAACCGTCTTGCATTATGGAGAATTCAAAATAGCATTCAAGACGTGCTTGTCCGAGGCCCTGCTGTATCCTGGTGTGGTGGTTAAGAGCGTGAGCTCTAGAATAGACTGCGCAGGTTCAATTCCTAGCTCATGTTTAAGTAACATCAGACATGTTATCTAACCTTTGTCTTCAATAACTTCCTTTGCTATAAAATGGGAACAAAAGTAGTGCTTGTGTTAATCTAAGTAGAGAGTTTAGTGTAGGTCTGCATTTAGGACCTGTTATTATTATGATTTTCTATGAACTGTAATTTTCCCCCAAAGAGTCACGTGTTCCAAACCGTCTTCTATCTGGAGACACAAGATTTCAGGCACAACTTGAAATTTTAGTTCAGTGGTCTATCGGGTACCATTGTTCTTTGTAGCCTGTTACTCAGCCACTCTCTTGGATGTCTGTGGAAAGAATATTGCACAATCAGTGCTTCGTCCCATTGGACAGAATGCCAAAAGAAAAGTAGATGATTGGCAAATAATAGTGTAAAAAAATTGGGAGCAAGAAACTTAAGTTTATGTGCGCCATAATTACTAAATATTTTTTCTCACTCTACTATGGCATAGTAAGTATGTTTTATGTTCTGCCGATGTTCTTCAGAGCTCTGGATTGAAAACCCATGGCAGATTGCTGGCTTTTCTCACTTAGAATTCAAAAACCAGCTCAGCTGAAAATGACTGTAGACTTTACACGAGTAAGAATGTCTTTAGCCTCTGATCCCTGTATACCTAAAATCAAAAGTGACAAGGACCACATCTTCAAAAAGAGCACTCTTCAGCCCTGGCTGGTGCGGCTCAGTTGGTTGGAGTGTCATCCTGTACGCCCAAGGGTCAAGGGTTCAATTCCAGTCAGGGCACACACCCAGGTTGCAGGTTCAGTCCCCAGTCGGGGCATGTATGAGAAAGCAACCAATCTCTCTCTCTCTCTCTCTTTCTCTCTCAGAGCAATGAAAAAATACCCTCGGGTGAGGATTAAAAAAAAAGGAAAAGAAAACTCATCTGAACTCTTTCTCTTTTTTAATTTTTTGGCTGAAATGCATCCAGACTTGTGAAGTTTTTCCTGCACAAATCTATGGTTATTTACCAAGCTATATTACCAATGCCAAATTACTTATGGTTTTTTACCAAGCTTCTGGCCAGTGAAGCTACTTACCCCACCACAAATTTTCAGCTGTGTCCTTAACTGCATTTGTACTGTAGCTGTATCGATTCTGATAAAATCAAAATTAAAACTGCCCATCTAAATATTGCCATGTCACTAAAGTATGGCAATCAGTACAGCTCTGACGTTGAGTTCTGAAGTTGGGCAAGCTAAGCGACTTTCCTGAGTCAGAGTCAGTTATTCCTCACGTTGTATCAGTCCTTGCCCGTCTTGTCTAGATTGCTTGACACTATTTTTCTTATGTAACTCTCAAAAGATTGTGAAACTAAATAATTTTTAAAGTATTGTTATATTATTACTTCATAAATCTAAATTTCTTGAAACTATAGGAAATATTTCCTATAATACTTCCTATAAACTGTATCATTGCAACTTTAAAACTGATTACATTAGCCACTTGCTTCAATTTCCTGGAATAAGCCACACCATTTCCTGGAAACATCCCTCACATCGAATTCACAGCTCCTGAGACGGGGTTTCCACAGCAGCTCCTACCTTTCTGTTGCCCTGGCTCAGGTGTGCAAACAGGCCTACTGGCCCCGGAGATGCCCTCCCACAGGGAGTTGGGCTGCTGTGGACCCAAGATGGCAGTGCTGATTGGGAATCTGGAGGCTGGCTGGCGGTCTGCACCATCACGTTCCCTTCCTTGCCTGCACTCTGTGGCTGCTCTGTGTGTTACACGCCCATCTCTCTCCCTCTAGAGGCCGCTGCTTTGAGGACAGGGACATCACCTTAACACTAGAGTTCCCTCCCTCTCCCCCCTCCCCCCTAGTGCATGACACCGTGCATTCTATAGACTTAGTTCTTGATGTTTATCAGCCAAATAAGCATTTGTTAAACTGAATTTCGGGGGCGGGAGATCTAGCCTATATCTTGGCTTGACAGTATGCTCTTGGGCCTTCCACTCTGTTCTTGCCTGTAAGGCCTGTGAGTGGAATGCAGCGAGCCAGGGAAGGAGCCTGGGTGTTGTTCCTTTGTGACCCAGCTCCTGGGCGGCCCTAGTTAGCTGTGTGCCTTGGGTGAGTCACTGCTATTCCAGCCCCACTGGCTTCACTTGTGAAATGGAGCCAATGTAGCGAGTGTCGCACAATTGCTATGGTACAGAGACCGCCCTCCTCCCCACCCAGCTGTTAAGTTCATTAAGGTAGAGGTTACTTCGTTGTTGCTGTTCGGCTGCTGCACCCCCAGTACTAGGACAGTGTCTGGGGTGTAGTTAGTGCTCAGTAGACGTGTCCACGAATGAATAAACACAGGGCTCCCCACTTCACCCCCACTCTGCTGCCTGCCCCCCAACTCACAGAATGTTGGAAAAAGTGAAACATTATCTGGAAAGTTTTACAGAAAATAATGCCTTAAAAACCCAAAGTTATGTTTCTACATAGTGTTCTTAATATTTATTCTCTCCCATGCATTTGAAGTAGCGAAATTTCAGGGGCAAACGCAGTTGTCCCTGACCATCCCTGAGCGGGCCACTCGTGTTTGGTTTTGAGATTGTCTCACGTTTTGGTTTTGTTGCAGGGCTCAGAAGCTGCTCTCGAAAAATCCAGAAAACCCTTATGAAGAGTCGAACAGAGAAGTGAGCGTTAGCCGGCCTGCAGACAGAGAGGCTGGGATGGCCTCTTGCCCCCAACCTTGGGTAATGCGACCAAAGTCCTTGAAGAAAGTGGCTTTATCTTAATCCCAGTGCATTTTTTCTTGTTCTTCTGAGTTCAGGGAGACTGGCAGCTGTCACAGCTTCCAGTGGGTGCTAATGCTGCTGGCACCATAGTGAGTGGGGCGGTCCTGAGGGGTGCGGGGGGGGGGGGGGGTTGGGAACTCTGCCCTAAACTGAGGTAACCCAACAGGCGACAGCAGTGCCAGAACTTAATGGCATGAGAAACTTATGGAGTCTTTGTTTTCCTATTATGTAGTTTCTTCCTATAACTTAGATTTTGATGTGTAGGCAAAAAGTCTTTCCCAATTTTTAGGTGATCCCCTTCAGATGGATGCCTTAAAAACCCAAGGTTGTTCTCCTAATTGTATTCATATTTCTTTTCTCAAATTTTAAATCCCTGAACTTCAGCAGCAAAATAGTTGCCATATTTGGCAAATCAAAAATACAGGACACCTAGTTCGGTTCATACTAATACCGGTACTTCAGATTTAAATTCCAGTATAACCAGGTCTCCTGTGCTTTGTCTTGGCATCCATACGTACTCAGGTTCAAAATGCTTCAGATCACCCACTTCAGTAATTGAACTTGAACACTAGAGGGCAGACTTGAGACAGGCTAAACACTTGAAACTTGGAATTTTGGTTCCAGAAACCCGTCAGAGATAACTTGACTGGTTCGACGTGTGCTATTGGTATTATTTGCAGGAATGTCGTGGGAGGGGCTGGAATATATGGCAGGTCCAAAAAGGGTTGGCACTTGTGGGAAAACAAGGAAAGGGTCTTAAGGAGAGATTATGAAGGGGCAAAGGCACATTTTGGGGTCCTTCCCACATCATTTTGCCCATTTTCCAGCCTCTACCTCATGTGCATCCCCAAAGAATAGTTTTCTTGTAGCTATTGACTAACTATGCTTTAGTATACTTTTGACTAACAAGTGATCATCTTGTTACAGGTATTCAGCATATACTTATTTTATGGTTGAATTTGAGTATGGAAATGCAATAAGAAATACAGATTCTAGCCTTACCCTCCCACCAGTTGTCCGTCTAATCTTCAGCAGGTCACTTAACCCCTGCACCCTCTTCAGGACACCAAGGGATTTGAATTAGATGAGCTCTAAGATTCCTTCTGTCTCTAGAGATTCCATAAGTGTGTGATTCTGGGTGAACTTAGCTCTACAATGCCCTCAGTTCTTTGAGGCCTTATGGCTTCGTGGACTTCTAAATTATTTCTAGATTGAGCTTATCAGTCTATGTTGTATTTCATTCAGGTTTTGGGTAGCAAGTTTAGTTCATCTGACTTAAATCATGGGAGAGAAGGAGGTGCACAATTTATGTATATCTTGCTGTTTAAGAAATCAAAAGCATTTGCCATCGTCCTGAGCACCTGAGCAGCTTGTTGGCTCAGAGCTGTGGTTGGTGGATTGGGGCTCCCACGTCCAGTCCCCCGTCACCACCATAAGTGTTACCGATGCTGTCGCAGAAATCAGTGAGAGCAGGAGAGAGCTGAGCACCCAGACTAGGAGGAGAAGCAGCAGAAACAAATCTGGTTCTATCAGCTGCCATCACACCTCAGCCCAGGATTCAGGAACCTATGTTCTTCTCACAGAGAGACATGTGGTTGGAAATTTGTAGTTCAGAGGGCTGAGTTTGCCTTGAGCCGTAAATAATAGGCATGTGCCCTTAAATACTGGGCCATGTATTGATTTTGCAAGAGAGGAGCGTGATTAGTGTGGAAAATAAGAAAATGAAAACACGTGTTCAGGGGATCCACTCTTCCACGATCGACATATCCTCCCTAACTCCACTCATCATTCCTTTCTACACTTTTCTCAAAGAGAAATATGAACAAGGTTTTTATCCATTCCCTTTTCTTCACTGTGTTTCTGAATTATGGGCCCCTTCCTGTGGAGGGCCCAGTGCTGAACCAATCAAGCTTCATCAGCCGAAACCTAACCTTGGACAGCCCATCCTCTGAGTCACTGATCATCAGGGAAGGACTTCACCAAACTATATCCTTTGTCCTAGCGCCTGAGGTCACGTATTTTCTTTTATCATTGATCTATTTTAATATCTAATGTATTTGGTGTGAATGTGAGCCAGTGAGCTCTGGTCAGCCCCCATTGCAAGTACCACATCAATTGTGAATGATACAAATAATAATAAAAATAATCATTTTCCTGACTAAAGGGAAATGTTTTGTGAGCCTGCCATTTAGAATTCTGGTTCCCACGCTGTTCAACCATGAAAAAGCATTGGATGGATCCCTACAAATACTAGTTGCACTATTAGTCATTACTACCCATGCATGACCCCAGTTACTCAGAACTTTGCAGCGTGTTTAAATGAATTTTATTAACTGAACACACACAGATTGGAAAAGTTGGAGCACATACATATATGAGATACAATTTTTCTGGCCTATTGGCCATGGTTAGAACACTTACGGATTCTAGGATTGCTTAAAATACAACAGCACATGACCCAAAAGTTGGGATCCTACAATTAGGATAGATTGTTCAGTAAAGGTATTGATAGGGGCTGGTTGCTTTAAATTAAATTTCCCAATTGAAACTAAATTTTTCATTAGCCAGATAAATAAATTTGACAGGGCCTCTCTTTCAGCTTCCAGCTTCCATAGGATGAACATGAGGAAGCCATAAACTCTGATTTCACGTATGTTGAGATAATTTATGAGTTATACAATGTTCTCTCTCTCCCTCACTTTTATTGTCTGTAGTTTGTGGTTGTAAAAGAACACCAGAATCTCAGCAATGGGAATCACCCCGTGGCCCTTCAAGACGACCAGGCAGCAGATGTTGGCCAGTTCTTCTCCCAGGAGCCTGGTCGACAGCTATCTTCGCCTTCATCCTAAATGCCTTCCTGAATGTTTAAGGTCTCACTTAAGTACAGAAACAATAGTTACATTGGATAAGCTTTGTAAGCAGCTGGGCTGTATTGAAATGCCATTGAGTTTCAGAAAAAGATATTTGGATGGGATTCCTGTCTTATGTGAGGTTACTGTGTCCACTCAAAACTCTGGGCAAGCACACCATGAGTTGACTCCTTATTTTGAGTTAGGGTGGGTTTTGAGGTCATTCTTGAGGTTTGAGTTTATATCAGTAGCTCTAAGAATAATTCCGGAAAATTGTCAATGGCTCCTAGAAAATGTGTTTCATGCTATAGTAGGAAAGGTTCCCACAAATTTAAGTTGACCAGGGGATTCTCCTAGGGATCAGGGAGTATTCAGGTCTTATCAGGAGCTAACCCTCAGCTAGATGCCTGGGCACCTGGGAAATCCAGCCACGCCCCTGGAGGAGGGGCCACAAAATCAATCCAGGTCCTCAGGCTGTTCTGGAACTTAATCTGCCTCAGGTAGAAATGGTGTTAGATATGCTTTGACACAATACCTTTGACAAAAGTTGTGTTATGCTAAGCTTCTTGGGCTTTAGTCTCAGATATCCAAGTTCTGTTTCATATAACTTAGAGAACAAGGTTGAATATGCTTTGTATCATAAGCCTTGAGAAAGGTACAGAGAAACATTGGGCCAACAAAAACAGTTCCTCTGCTAGTATTTAAGCTGCACTTATATTTTCTGACATTTGCCCTTCACAAATATGCCTACTACCATACTCTCCTCAGATTTACTTGTAGAGAGAACACAGGCTTCTTATTTTAAAAACCTTCTCCAAATTTACCACTCACACATGTTATTGCCATGGAATCCGATTCCGTAGAACTTCACTTTCTAATTTGAGGAAGACCCTGGATATGAAGGTACACTTAAGAATTAACTATTAAAAGTACAGTAAATGTTAGAGTATTATATACACTGTTACCAGTGTTGTTAACCTAGATAATGAAAACACTTGGCATTTTCAGAAGTTGCTTGGATTTTGTTGTTATTAGTAGCATTATTAGAAAGTAATGGAATATTTTGTAGTAACATACTACTTTTTCTTGAAGAGCTAAGAACACATAGTTCTTTGTTATAAAGGTAATCCACTTTAGAGGCACATATAGTTTTGCAAATTAACCAATGGTACAGTGATTTGACCAGAGTATGGTTGAATTCAGAAAAGAGCTAAGGACTCAGCTGAGTACTCAGGAATAGATTAGACTATTTCTCATTTTGCTCACTCTACTGCAAACAATCTGTTCCATTCTCTGCGGGCCACTCATATAACTGTCTCCGACCATGAGTGATCACATCTCCCGTCATGTCCAGCTGTCTCATAAATGCCGGTGGTGAAAGTACACGTAGCAATCAGAGGCGGGAAGAGAGTGGAGGATGAGATAGAGATCAAGATGGGCTCTTTGCCAATTCTTACTCTGCTCCTGGAAAACCTATTAAAACACAGGTTATGTCAGTGGTGGGCCCACAGAACCAAATTCATTGCCCTCAGCCACGTCGGCTGATGCAGGTTAAGTGCGAAGCACCACAAGAGGGGCAGAGCAACATGCCAGGGGACAGGAACGCAAGTGCTCTGTCTAAAGCCTGAGCTCCGCCCTCAGGCCATTGTGGGCCAGATGGGGGGGAGGAGCTCCACAGGGAACGCTACAGAGCAGTGTGAGCTAACACACGGCCCTTTGATTGTCTCCACCAACCAAACTATTTTAACCTCAAAAAAATTGAGTCCAGAGCGGTCTGGGGATGGGTTCATTTTGTGTCGCATATTTCAGGCTTATTCTTCAACTGCTCCTATTAAAGTCTCCCTTGTTAAAGATTGGGAATGATGCAAATTCTAAAATGTCTTTGTTTTTTTCCTAATATATAGGGCCAGTGCCACTGACGTCGTGGAGGAAGGAGCCCAGACGTGTAGAGGCACTGAGCACGGCCGCAGCATTCCGCCATCCAGCAACGGTGGCTTGGCCTCCAGAGGACGGAGTGCAGCTGTCCTCCCCCCTCCCACCGCCCGGCCCATTGCTGTGGGGGTTGAGTAACCCGTGCTCCCTGGTCAGCTAACCCATCACGGCAACAAAAGGGCCTGGGATCTGCCACACCAAATGGAGCTGACTCAGTGAAAACTGGGAGTTGGAGAAGAGCTAACTGTATGTGTGGACAGTAATACTTTGTATGAGAAAGTAGAGGGAAAATACAAATTTGATTCCACAATCTCTACAACCAATCACCTGCTGAGCATCCTGGAAACAAATGTGAATTGTTTCTTCGCTTCTTCCAGCCAGCAGTCCCACGACAGATTTTCAAGTCAGAGGAACTGGGGCAACCACTAGATAACGGATTAGAAACCAAATGGGGATACTTGTGCTTTATAAATTGTGTTATCTTCAGTAATCAATAGATTTTTTTTCCCCCTGCCGCTCCAGAAGCCATCTGGGATTAAAGCAGGTAGTCACACTGGTTTAGTCAGGTATAATTTCCTTTATCTGGACAGAACATTTAGCTTAATCCAGTCAAATAGTTAGAATATTAAAATTACTGTTATGATGCATTGCAGGCATTTAATTTATCACTTATCATTTAACTTATCCATGCTGGTAATTTTGAGGAATGTATTTTAAGTTAATGAGAGATGTACTTATTTGGAAACTTATTTCTTCAGAATTAGATGACTTATTTTTTCTATTTTAAAATCTTTGAATGAAAACATTTTAAAAACATAACCCAAGAGGCTTCAGTGTTTCCCAGTTATTACTATCCTTTGTCCTTCAGAAATCTTTTCTAATGAAAATGGTAAACTTTCCCTTTATGTGTTGCACAGAATTGTTACTTATTTTCAAATGTGAGATTGTAAGCAAATTGCCAGATTTATTTTCATTATGAACAACAATTGATTTCTTCTAATTATTTAAATAAAATCACCATAAGATATAAACATTTTATTTATTAGTTTGGTAATTTATCAGTACACCTGGTTAAAGTTGAATCAAAGGGATTCGCCAAGCTTGCTATTACTCCTTTTTAAAAAACTGAAATTTCTTTAACTTTATAACTGTTCACAAGGTGTTCTAAACAAACACCATTCTCGCTGCGCAGACAGTGTTACCACAGTTTACACAAGCGACACAAGAACTGGGGATTGTTCAGGCTTTGCACTGTTTGGTTCTTGTGCTAAATGGGCCCTTTGTTCAACTTTTCTTTCATTTTTCTTCAATTCCTCGGGCTTGGATTTTGGTTACACCAGAAGGCAGCATTAGAAAGGAACTGAAGCACTTCTCTTCAAGTGGACACCCCTTAGAAATTTTAGGAAAGATTTGGTGGTGAGCAGGATCACTTACATTAGTTAAATATTCAGGATGACGCTTTTCCCTGGGCGATTTAGATTTTTGTCCATTCAGTTTTGCTTTAACTGACAGTCAATGCACTAGTGGATCAGAAGACCCATCTAGTATTTCTTTTTTTTAATTATATTTTATTGATTATGCTATCAGAGTTGTCCCAATTTTTCCCCCTTTGCCCCCTCCACCCAGCACCACCCACTCCCACAGGCAATCCTCACACCATTGTTCATATTCATGGGTCATGTGGATGATTTCTTTGGCTACTCCATTTTTATGCTGTACTTTACATCCCCATGGCTATTCTGTAACTGCCCAAATATACTTCTTAATCCCCTCACCTCTTCACCCATTCCCCCACATCCCCCTCCCATCCGGCAAGCATCAAAACACTCCACATCCATGATTCTGTCTCTGTTCTTCTCATTTGCTTAGTTTGTTTTTTAGCTTCAATTTTTGATAGATATGTATTTATTACCATTTTATTCATAGTTTTGGTCTCCTTTTTATTAAGTGGTCCCTTTAACATTTCATATAATAATGGTTTGGCGATGATTAACTCCTTCGGTTTTTCCTTGTCTGGGAAGCTCTTTATCTGTTCTTTGATTCTAAATGATAGATTGGCTGGGTAGAGCAATCTTGCCTGTAGGTCCCTGCTTTTCATGACTTTGAATATTTCTTGCCAATCCCTTCTAGCCAGAAAAATTTCTTTTGAGAAATCAGCTGACGGTCTTATGGGAACTCCTTTGTAGGTAAGTCTCTCCCTTTCTCTTGCTGCTTTTAAGATTCTCTCTTTATCTTTAACCTTTGGCATTTTAATTATGATGTGCCTTGGAGGGGGCCTCTTTGCATCCATCTTGTTTGGGATTCTCTGTGCTTCCTGGACTTGCATGTCTATTTCCTTCACCAAATTAGGGAGGTTTTCTTTCATTATTTTTTTCAAATAGATTTCCAATTTCTAGCGCTTCCTCTTCTCCTCTGGAGACTTTATGATGCGAATGTTGGAACACTTGCTGTTGTCCCACAGGCTGCTTCTACTGTCTTTGTTTTTTTGGATTCTTTTTTGTCTTGTTATTCTGGTTGGTTGTTTTTTGCTTCCTTACATTCCAAATCATTGATTTGATTCTCAGTTTTATCCACTTTACTGTTGATTCCTTGTAAAGTGTTCTTTATTTCAATTAATGAATTTTTCATTTCTGACTGGATCTTTTTTATGCTGTTAAGGTCCTTGCTGAGTTCATTGAACATCCTTATAACCCGTATATTGACTCTGCATCTGATATCTGATTTCTTACTACCATTTTGTTTAGCTCTTTTTCTGGAGTTTTGATGTGTTTCATTTGGGACATATTTCTTTGTTTCCTCATTTTGGCAGCCTTCCTGTGTTTGTTTCTATGTATTAGGTTGAGCTGCTATGACTCCATGCTTTGGTAACATGGTCTAATGTAGTAGGCTTCCTATAGGGTCCCATGGCACAGCCTCACCTATCACTGAAGCTGGATACTCAAGGTGCACATTTTTTGTAGCTGAGTATGCCCTCCTCTTGTAGTTGATCCTTGATTGCTGTTGACAAGTCAATGGGAGGGATTTGAGGTTTCCCAGGTGGTGCAGGCCAAGGTCAGCCCCAATCTGTGTTCTGCCCAGGGCCACCCTGCATAAGCTAGGAAGCAGTCTGAGATGGCTGCTACTGGTGGTGGGCTTAGAGATTCCCAGGTGAAGGCAAACTGTGAATCTAAGCTGGCTGCTGCTAGTGCAGGACCTGGGGCCACTTAGAAGAGATTCAGGAGGCAGGGGGCTCACTGAGGCCAGCTGTTGCTTATTTGGGATGATTGAGGAGGTTGTGAAACATGAGCAAAGATGAGCCATTTACAGACCCATCTATTATTTCCAAGTGAACTGACCTCAAAAGTACAATAGTCATAATTTTCCCAACTATCAGAATACTATATTCCTAAATGTGAATATTTTTTCTTTCAAAAGTGAGCATTTTTGAAGCATTAAGGGTTTAGATTTTTATATTTTCGTCCCACATCTTTTACAATTTCAAAGATAACTAAAGAGATGACATGAGACCCCAACAGTCCATAATATAGCATTATCTTTGAACCAGGAAATCCGTTTCCTTTGAGCTTTTCAATGAATCTGATACCTCATAAACTGGGATCATGTCACATCCTTGATAAGGCTCTAACACCAGCTCCCTCCTGGTCATAATAAAGAAAAAACTGCTGTGTATTCTTCTGTGAGGAAGTCACCATGAAGAGGTAGCTTCCTTTCCTGTGGCTCCACGTCTCTACCAGAAATACCCTCCTTCAAACAATTATTTTTAGAAAGAGCATTTTCATCTAAGATATTTGATTTGCATTTTTTCCAGACTGAATATGCTTAGATCCTCACTCTCAAGATCTCATTGTGCATAATGCCTGATGGTAATTTTGAGTAAATGTCACCTACTACATTTAAAGTGGGCATTCTGCCCACCTGTCTAGCACCTGAAGAAGGTTTAGTACACTGCATTGTTTTGAAACCCTATGGTTCTAGTTCCATCTATTAGCCTTGATTTCCAACTGATACAGTTTTCCTGTAAATAAATGATTATTGTGTGATAATTGAAAATATATTAAAAGCATACTAAATAATAAATTATTTTTAAAAGAACAAGTCAAACAAAAATATGGGAGAAAGGAAAAATAACTAGTCAATTTAAGTATGTGTTGCAGGCAAAACTGTATTTTTTTTGTTTTACTTTTTCTTTGTTCTTTATTGAAGTCCTTAATGGAGAAAAATGCTCCTCTGCATCATTTCATCCCGAGCTCTTTCACTCCAGGCAGGCTTTAAGCAGAGCACTTTTCTGTTTGGAATTTGGTGAGGGTTTTCTATAGCCAGTAACCATGTAGTTGGAACAACGTAGTTCAATAGGAAAGTAGGTGAATGATTAACATAAAGTTAAATATCCATCATATATCTGAAATAGAGACTTTAGGAAGGATATTCATTTCTAAACAGGAAAATGTCCTAGTTGGTGGTCATTTCCCTGCCCCCACCGCTCTACAGTGAATATCTGGCCTTTCTGACTTGGTTTGCTTTCCATCTCTGGCGGCCCAGAAGCAAAGTTAAGATGTGCCCCACTCAATAAGGAAGTCTTCAGGAGGTATTCTCAACTAAGAACTGTAAATTCCAGATTAATGCCTAAACTATTTAGATTATTTTTTCATTTATATCATTTATCTATCAAAGCAATGGAAGTAGAGTAAAACTGTTATTCGGAATTTTAGAGGATCACTTTAGACAGTTATTCAAGTGGCTGCACCTTGGTTCTTTAGCCTAAACCTTCGTGTGAAACAGCTTAGAGTCACAGCAAGCATCAGTACAGACTAAGGTCTGGCTCCTACCGCTGAGGTGTTGAGGCACTCAAGGCCTTAGTGCCTCCAAATATTCTTTTATCAATTTGGGATCGCCCCCTTTCTCTACCATCATATAAAACATGCTGAGGAGAATTGTACATTTTCTTGATGATACAAGGGCTTCATTAGACATCAACCATAATAGCATTCTATTATTTTGTGATGATCAGAGCTCCTTCAATGCACATTAAAGGTCCTTACACCTTGAATCCAAACATTTTAATCTATTATTTTTATTACTTTTCTTGTGGAGGATCAAGCTGTCAGCTCTCACACTGCTGTCAATGACCTTCCACAGAAGCTCATTATCATCTTCCTTGCTGCTTCTGTTTTGTGAAGTTGGCGTTCAGATAACCAAGAAAATTTGCATGGTCAGTAAAATGAGAGTAAACATATATCGAAGGAGAGCTTAAAAACATTTCCTGAGTAATCTATGTAAGTTCCAGGCCTTAAATTTTTGTCGTGTTGCATTTTTTCCTCCCTATAGCGTTCTGGAGAGATTCCAGCAGAAGGTAGTGGTTAAGATGGTTCTGACCTCAACAGCTCGATCTGAACACCATTGTGTCACCTACTAGTTTTACTTTGTTCAAACTACTTAATTCCTTGAAGTGTCAGTTTCCCCATCTGTAAAATGGGAAGAATAATGCTACTGTTGTCATAAGACTGTTGTGATTTTTTCAATGAAGTAATGCACACAGAGTGCTTAGCATAATGCTTATCATAAAATCAAATGATACTATTATTTTTTTAATCCTCCCTTGAGGACATGTTTTCATTGCTTTTCAGAGAAAAAGAAAGGGAGAGAGAGAAACATCAATTGATTGGCTTCTAATTCACACCCTAAATAGGGGAATGGAATCCGTGACCCTTTGGTCTACGGGACAACGCTCCAACCAACTGAGCCACACCGGCCAGGCCTAGAGGTCACTGCTTTAATAGTATTAGTTTATACCATGATGATATCTTTTTGCACTGCTTCTAACCCAGGAAAGTGGCACATGAAGACAGGCAAAGAGCAGAGCCCTAAACCCTGGATCCGAATATTAAGACACTACACATAAATATCAAGAAAGATTCAACATTCAATTTGATTTTTACATTAAAATATCCATCATAGACATATGTTTGGGACATGTGGTCATTTATCAACTTTTGTACATTGGCTAATGAAAAATAATGAGAAAATTAATGATTCTATTAGCATGAGATAACATTGTGCGGTTTATCTATGTCTACATGGGAATGGAAAAAGTATTTTTTGTTTTTATCTATTTTTGTGTAAGGCAAGGTGCTTATAAGCAGAAGGAGTCCTTGATAAACAAACCATCACAAGGACTTTACTGAAAATCTCAGTTCACTTTCATAATTCAATTAGTAATTAAACATTTCATGTATTACTAGAATAATCCCTTTGTCCACACATTCTAACGAGATAGTTCTGAAACGTTTGTTGGTAGCTGTTAAGCCAAGTAGAAATACACGGTGGGATGTGGACATTAGTTTTAAATGCTTACTAATTTGTCAGAGCTGGAGACAACAGCCCAGGAGCACATGCCGTGGCTTCTAATGACAGGAAAGAAAGCACGGAGTTAGAGTTCTAGAACCGCTTGATCGCTGTCAATAGCAACTTTCCAAACTTTTCACTATCGTCACCTGCATTTATTAGTATTTCCACTGTTGCCTCAATGGTAAGGAAACACTACCTAAAACTAATGTAATGACCAGGCAGCAATTAAGCTTTGAAGCCTTTACACCCAAATCTCATCAAAGCTTACTTCGTTCTATAGATGTGTATGTATGTGATAGTTTGCACTGGGGTCAAAAAGTCTTTGTATCTATGGAATTAAAACCTTTTTTTTCTCCAGAGTTCTATCTCACATTTGCATTGTGCCCTTTAGTTTATTAAGGATTTTGTATTCATTATTTTATTTGTCCTCATTAATTCTAACATCCAAACAATGAGGTTAGTAGGGCAGATATTCTTCCCATTTTACTAACTCTGAAAGATTGTACCCAAGGCTAAATGAGAGTGATGATAAATAATAAAATAAATTACTAGAGATAAAAAATACTTCATAATGGTAAAATGTTCAATTTGGCAGAAATACACTACAATTTTAAAATCATATAAACTTAAAACCTAGCTCCATATATATAAAGCAAAAAATTGACAACTTACAATAAGTATTGAAGAAAACACCATCATAACAGGAGAGTATACCATACTCTTAGTAATTAATAAATTTAGGAGACAAAAATTTAGTAAGGATATAGAAGACTTTGAAGTAGAATTATCTGAATTAGATATATAGTAACATAGAAATTCATGAAAATTAACGTGCTATTCTATAAAGTTGCCTCAGTAAGTTTCACAAGACCACATAAATGTGGTAATAGAGGCCATTTTCTTTGACCACAGTGAAATTGAGTTAAATAACAAAGCAATAATTAGAATGCTTGGAAATTACAAAACACTTCTGAATGGGTCAAAGAAGAAATCATAATAGAAATTAGAAAATACATAGAACTGAAGAGTTTTGCAAATTCTATATGTCACAACTAATAATATATAACTAAAGTAGATTGAAAGAGAATTTTGTAGTTTTATATTCTCATAAAGCAAAAAAACATGGAAAATTACTGAGTTAAAAAGGACTCAACTGAAGAAGTTAAAAAAGAATAGCAGACTAAATCTAAAGAAAGTATAAGGAAAGACATCATAAAGATAACAGGAATTAATGAAATAGGGCCCTGGCCAGGTACCTCAGTAGGTTAGAGCATCATCCTGAGTCACCAGGTTTGTGGGTTTGACCCCTGGTCAGGGCACATACAAGAAGCAACCAGTGAATACATCAGTAAGTGGAACAACAAATTGATGTTTCTTTCTCTGTCTCTTCCCCTTCTTCTCTCTCTTTAAAATCAATCAATAAAAATAATTTTTAAAAGAAATTCATAAAATATGAAAAAATAAGAGGATCATGGACAGCAGTGAGGCGATTGCCACGGGGAGGGAGGTATAAGGGGACTAAGTCTGATGGAAAAAGTTATAATAAAGATTATATTAAAAAAGGTAAAAGTTAGTTGTTTGAAAACTTTATTACATATTTGGCAAGATTAACCAGGAAAAAAAGAATGAACTCTATATAATGCTATGTATGAAAAGGGCATAAAATGACAGGTGTGGCAGCAATTTAAAAAATAAGAGAATAGTATGAATAACTTTTTGACAGTATAATGGACAATTGCCTAAAAAAACCCAAAAAACAAAAACCCTGCTTACCAAAACAGAAATAGAAATACACGGTGCTGAAATAGTCCTGAATCCATTAAACAATTTAAAAATTAAAAGGAAAAATCTTTCTACAAGGAAAACACCAAGCTTTACATGTTAGATAGCTTTGTGCTGTGTCAACTTGGTAAACTTTCCCCCAGATTTCATCCCTGTATGTATTTGTGATACAGTTGATCATCATGGTTAGATACCGTGAAAGACAGATGCACAGGTGCCAGTAAGTCCTCACTCTTTCCCGCAGTGATCGCTGTCAGGTTGCAGATTCTTCTTCTCTCTTACTTGGTGTTCATCTCTTTTTCCTGTTGTTGGCACTGGTGCACACCAGGCCTACCAGGAGACCTGAATGCAAAAGTCTTCCATTGACCTCCCCACCAGCTCTGCTTGGTGCTCCCACTTGAGGAGGTGGGAGTGCCTGACGTTACAGGTTTCTCTGTAAATTTCAACTTCCCACTGCATTAGGAGTGCTGATCTACTTTTCTCTCATCCTCCAAAGTTCCTGTCCAGACCTTACTCTCCCAGCTTCCCCTGAAATTATGTGAGATCTAATTTCTATAATAAGTTATTTATTCCATAATACCCACTGATTTCTTCCTTGATTAGCCCTGACTGACTGACACAACAGGTAATTCAGCCAAATATTCAAGATAACTGCTAATCCATATTACACAAATCCTTCCATAGAATTTTAAAAAAGGAAAACAGGCCCAGCTGGTGTAGCTCAGTGGATTGAGCGCGGGCTGGGAACCAAAATGTCCTGGTTCGATTCCCAGTCAGGGCACATGCCTGGGTTGCAGGCTAGGTCTCCAGTGAGGGCCATGTGAGGAGCAACCATACATTGCTGTTTCTCTCCCTCCCTTCTCCTCTCTCTAAAAAATAAATAAATAAAATATTTAAAAAAAATAAAGGAAAACAGGAAAATACACACATGACAAATAAGCATATGAAATGGTGCTCCACATCATCTTTAACTTGCATTTGGAAATAACAATGAGATACTGCCACACACCTATTAGAATGTACAAAATCCAGGACATTAACAACACCAAATGCTGGCAAGGATGTGGAGCAATGGGAACTCTCATTCATTTTGGTTGGGAATGCAAAATAATATAACCACTTGGAAAGACTTTGGTGGTTTTTTACAACTAAACATACTCTTACAGTATAACCCAGCAACCAACTTCTTGGTATTTACCCAAAGGAATTGAAAACCTATGTCAACACAAAAATCTGCACATAGACGGTTATAGTAGTTTCATTCATCATTTCCAAAAACTGGAAGCAAACAAGATGTACTTTAGTACATGAAGGGGTAAACGGAGGTACAGACAATGGAATATTATTTAGAGCTAAAAGGAAATGAGCTGTCAAGCTACGAAAAGACACGTAGAAATCTTAAATGTATATTTCTAAGTGAAAGAAGCCAACCCGAAAAGGCTACATATTATATGATTTTAGAGAACACAAAACTATAGAAACAACAAAAAGATCAGTAGCTGTCAGGGGCTAAGAGGGAGAGATAAGTAGGTAGAGGACAGGGGAATTTTATCGCAGTGAAAATACTGTGTGATACTATAATGATGGGTACATGTCACATTTATCCAGACTCAGCGAATATGCAACACCAAGAGTGAACCTTGAGATAAACAATGAACTCTGAGTGATTACGACGTGTCAATGATTATGACGTGTCAATGTAGGTTGATCAATTGTAACAAATATATCACTACGCGTGTGTGAAGGCAAGAGGTATATGGGAACATTTCTCTAAATTTTTCTCAAATTTGCTATGAACCTAAAACTGCTCTAAAAAATAAAGTCTTTGTTTTTAAAGGAAAATACTCCCTACCTCAGTTTATGGAGTTACTATAACCATTATTTCTAGGGTAGACAAGTATAGTGCAAGAAAAGATTACAGACCTAACTCAATTATGAACGATGATGCAGAAATCTGAACAAAATTAACTTGGTAATATATTAAAATTACCTGATCATGACAGTGGCAATTATATAATAAATACAAAATTGACTAAATAATTACAGCAAGGGGGTGGGGATGGGGATAAAAAATATTTATTTATTTATTTTTATTATTCTTAATTTTAGAGAGGGGAAGGGAGGAAGAAAGAGAGGGAGAGAAACATCAATGTGTGGTTGCCTCTCATGTGCCCCTTGTTAGGGACCTGGCCAGCAACCCAGGCATGTGTCCTGACTGGGAATCGAACTGGCGACCCTTTGGTGTGGTTCACAGGCCAGCGCTTAATCCACTGAGCCGCACTAGCCAGGGCCGGGGATAAAAAATGTTTAAAATCAATAACTATAACACAAAAAGGTAACAAATTGAAAGAGAAAAAATTTTAATAGATGCAGAAAATGCTTTCAACATCTATTCATGACAGAATCTTAGCAAACTCAGAAGAAATGGAAAATTTCTTAAACTGATGAAGAAAAATCTACCAAACCTATAACAAACATTGTATTTAATGAGGAAATGTTGAAGGCCGGGGTCAAGACAAGGATGCCCTATCATCACTTCCATTCAACATTGCATTAAATGTTGTAGACAGTAATCTGTCAGCATGATAATATTCCCAAAACAATAAGATAAAAATTATTAAAATATGTAAAGATTGGAAACAAGGAAATTAAACTCATTATTTCTAGATGAGAGTTGTTTATAGAAAACGCAAAAGAATCTACAATTAAATTACAAGAAGTAACAAAATCATTATATTTTAGTAGCACTAACTAGAAAATGTAGTTAAAATATGTATCAATTACAATAGTAGTATAGATAACAAAGTAACTGTGAGTAAATTGAACAAGGCCCAGGCCCGTTATGGAAAAAGTTAAAACCTAAAAGAAGAAAAACTAAGGAACATAGCCAGTCAAGATGGAGGCATAGGTAGATACGCTTTGCTTCCTTCCACAACTAAAAGGACAACAACAAATTTAAAAACAAAAAAACAAGAACTGCCAGAAAATTGAACTGTATAGAAGTCTGACAACCATGGAATTAAAGAAAAAACTTTCATCCAGACTGATAGGAGGGGCGGAGACCAGCAGCCAGGGCAGAGAGCACACCTGACAAGGCAACAGAACAGGCGGACGAGGTGGCAGCTGGTGGACTGGCGGTCCCACATTTGCATGCGGATAAACTGGGAGGAACAACTGGGGAGTGAGACAGACCGTGCAACCCAGGGTTCCAGCACAGGGAAACTGAAGCCTCAAAATCTCTGGCTATAAAAACCTGTGGGGGGTTGTGGTGGCAGGAGAAACTCCCAGCCTCACACGAGAGTTCATTGGAGAGACCCACAGGGTCCTAGAATGTACACAAACCCACCCGCCTGGGAATCAGCACCAGAAGGGCCCAATTTGCTTGTGGGTAGTGGGGGGAAGTGACTGAAAGTGGGGCAAGAGTCAAGCAAGCAGCATTGTTCCCTCTCAGACCCCTCCCCCACATACAGCGCCACAACACAACCACATGGGTTACCCCACCCTGGCGAATACCTAAGGCTCCACCTCTTAACAAGCATGCTGAGACAAAGAAATATGGCCCAAATGAAAGTCCTGATCAAAACTCCAGAAAAAGAACTAAGCAATGAGGAGATAACTTATCTGATACAGAGTACGAAACACTGGTAATCGGGATGCTCACAGAAATGGTTGTGTATGGTCGCCAAATAGAGAAAGAAGTGAAGGCTATGCAAAGTGAAATAAAGAAAAGTATACAGGGAACCAACAGTGAAGGGAAGAAAATTGGGACTCAGATCAATGATTTGGAACATAAGGAAGAAATAAACATCCAATTGGAACAGAATGAAGAAACAAGAATTCAAAAAAATGAGGAGAGGCTTAGGAACCTCTGGGACAACTTTAAACATTCAAACATCTGAATCATACAGGTGCCAGAAGGAGAAGAGAAAGAGCAAGAAATTAAAAACTTATTTTTTTTAAAGATTTTATTTTATTTTTAGAGAGAGGAGAAGGGAGGGAGAAAGAGCAATGTATGGTTGCCTCTCACATGGCCCTCACTGGGCACCTGGCCTGCAACCCAGGCATGTGCCCCGAATGGGAATCGAACCGGGACCCCCTGGCTCCCAGCCCACGCTCAATCCATTGAGCTACACCAGCCCAGCCATTAAAAACTTATCTGAAAAAATAATGAAAACTTCCCCAATCTGGCAAAAGAAATAGACTTCCAGGAAGTCCAGGAAGCTCAGAGAGCCCCAAAGAAATTGGACTCAAGGAAGTACACACCAAGGCACATCATAATGACATTACCCAAGATTAAAGATAAGGAGAGATCTTAAAAGCAGCAAGAGAAAAGGAGAGAGTTACCTACAAAGGAGTTCCCATAAGACTATCCACTGACTTCTCAAAAGAAACCTTGCAGGCAAGAAGGAACTGGAAAGAAGCATTTCAAGTCATGAAAGGCAAGGATCTACATCCAAGATTACTCTATTCAGCAAAACTATCATTTAGAATGGAAGGACAGATAAAGTGCTTCCCAGATAAGATCAAGTTAAAGGTCATCATCACTAAGCTCATCACCACTAAGCCCTTATTCTATGAAATGTTAAAGGGACTGATCTAAGAAAAAGAAGAAGATCAAAAACTATGGACAGTAAAATGACAACAAACTCACAACTACCAACAACTGAATCTAAAAAACAAAAACTAAGCAAACAACTAGAACAGGAACAGAATCACAGAAATGCAGATCACGTGGAGGGTTATCAGTGGGGAGGTAGCGGGGGGAGGGGGGAAGTTACAGGGACTAAGAAGCATAACTGGTAGGTACAAAGTAGACAGGGGGAGGTTAAGAATAGTATAGGAAATGGAGAAGCCAGAGAACTTACATGTACGACCCACGGACGTGAACTAAGGTGGCGGAGGGGCATGTTGGTGGGAAGGGCAGTGCAGGGCAGAGGAGGATAAAGGGGAGAAAACATTGGGACAACTGATTACAGCATAATCAGTAAAATATACTTAAAATATTGGCTATCCTTACAAAAAATAATGAAACAGATCCTTACCTTACACTGCACATAAAAATCAATCCAAGATACAATATAAACTTAAATGTAGAAGGAAAAACTCTGCAGCTTTCAGAACATTTATAGAAGCACATTTTAATAACCTTGCGTTAAAGAAGAATTTCTTAATAACCTCAAAAAAATCAACAAATTATTATTAAAATTAAGAATTTCTGTTCCTCGCCCTGGCTGGTGTAGCTCAGTGGATTGAGCACAGGCCTGGAAACCAAAGGGTCGCTGGTTCGATTCCCAGTCGGGGCGCATGCCTGGGCTGCAGGCCAGATCCCTTGTTGGGGACAGGCGAGAGGCACATTGACATTTCTCTCCTCTCTTTCTCCCTCCTTTCCCCTCTGTCTAAAAATAAATAAATAAAATATTTTAAAAAAAGAATTTCTGTTCCTCAAAACACACTACAGGAGAAAAAAAGTACAAGGTAAAATTTTGAAAAGAAATTTGCAGCAGGTTTAATGGACAAAGGATTATATAAACCTAGAATGTTTAAATATATCTTAAGGCAATGAGAAAGAGATGAACAATGCAATAAAAAGATAGGCAGAAGAGGGAAGACAAATGTGACCCCAAAACCACAGGAAAAGATGATTAATCACATTAGTGGTTAGAGAAATCAAACCACAATGAGATACCGTTTCACACTTACTGATGGGAAAACATTCTAGTTAGACAAGTCCAAGTTTAGGCAGGAATGTGAGACCATAAGCACTGTCATACACGGCTGGTTACCTGGTGTAATCACCTTGGCATTACCAAGTAAAGGTGGACATGTTCATATTCTACAACCCAGCAATTCTGGTCTGAGGTACATATTCTAGAGAACCTCTTACACCTGTGTATCTCAGGGCACAGAGAAGACAGTTCGTAAAGCAGAGACCTGGAGACCACCTAAATAACCATCAACAGTCACTTGAGTAAGAAATTATTGTATAGTTTTAGTACAAAATACTGCATAGCAGTTAAAATAAGTAAATTATAGCTACACACATGGAAATAGATTAATCTAAAAACAGTGTTTAATTTGAATTAATCTATAGAACCAGAACGATGAAAATTTACATACTAAATGATGTTATATAAAGTTTATAAGCAGGTGAAACTAAACAATATGTTATTTGTAGGTGCAGACTTAAGTGATGAAATTATAACGGGAACCGTTGACAAATATTCTGCAAGGCCGTGGTCTGGGACCCTAGGAGAGAGGGCGTCTTCAGTGGTGAGTGTCCAGGGCCTCTGAGACCCTGTAATGTTCTATCTCCA